>JASAND010003143.1:0-47418 GCA_030248195.1 Trissonchulus latispiculum | reverse complement strand
CATACTTGTCCTCAGTCTAGTTTTTTGGGAACGCTACCATAACTGTGGTAGTAGTAATCACAATTCTACCCAGTGAATTCCCCATACCCAATAAGCTTTGCATGCAAAACTTCAGCCTTTCAGCTATCTCCAGTAGCTTGAACCAGGAACTGGTTCAACTTTGAACCAGTTGAACCAGATCTGGCCAGCCATGGGTCAGATCAGCAAAGTAACACCACCAGTGAACTCCCCAGGCCCAATAACCTTCGGATGCAAGATTTCAGCCTTTCAGCTATCTCCAGTAGGTTGAACCAGGAACTGGTTCAACTTTGAACCAGTTGAACCAGATCTGGCCAGCCATGGGTCAGATCACCAAAGTTACCCCACCAGTGAATTCCCCTTGCCCAATAACCTTTGTATGCAAAATTTCAGCCTTCTAGCTATCTCCAATTGCTTGAACCAGGACCTGGTTCTACTCTGAACCAGTTGAACCAGATCTGGCCAGCCATGGGTCGGATCAGCAAAGTAACACCACCAGTGAATTCCCCATGCCCAATAACCTTTGCATGCAAGATTTCAGCCTTTCAACTATCTCAAGTAGCTTGAACCAGGAACTGGTTCAACTTTGAACCAGTTGAACCAGATTTGGTGCTCATCACTCATCACTCATCACTAAAAGCATAGGTGTGGCTGGCGAAAAAAGTGGGGGTGCAGGTTTGAAAAAAGTATGGAGGTGGGTCTGGCAAAAAGGGGGGAGGGGGATCGAAAAAAATTCGATTTGGGGGAGGGGTAAGAAAAATTTTCGAGGGGGGGGGTTTGATTTTTAAGGTAATTAAGCGAATTTTAGCAGTCTTTTATTGAAAAATTTCGAATTTTTGCCTGAAAATTTGCAAAAATTCTGGTAGGGGCTGAAAATTCTTAGGGGGGGAGGCCGGAGGGGTCGGCCGATGGCCGATGTGGGGGGAGGGGTCGAAAAAATTTTTTAGGGGGGAGGGTCGGCGACCCCTCCATTTGGGGGGAGGGGTCCCCGCCAAACCCCCCCCCCCCTAACACACCTATGACTCGAACACCCCTACCCACCGGTGAACCGGAGAGTGGGGGTGGGGGAGGCTCCCCCCCAACATTTTCGGGGGGGGGGGCCCTCTGGCGACCAGGGTTGGGAGTCTCGGTCTCGGTCTCGCTCACCCAAAAGTCTCGGTCTCGGACCGAGACCGGAAATTTTTTAAAACATCTAATTTCCGCAAAAATATTAAATGAATGTTACGAAAATTGACTAACGAGGTGCGGAAACCGTATGTTTATGTATTAAAACCCCTAATACTAGATCTAAGCCTCAAAAACTGAAAGAAACTAAGTTTAAGCTAAAAATTGCTAGTCTCGGTCTCGGTCTCGCCCAAAAGCCGAGACTTGGCCCGTCTCGGTCTCGGTAAAATCTCGGTCTCGCCCAACCCTGCAGTGGCGACCCCCCCCCCCCCCAACCCCCCCAGGACCCCCCCCAGGACCCCCCCCCCAACCCTCCCCCAAAAAATTTTTTCATTTTTTATGCCAAAAATCGCATTTTCAGCCGTTTCTAATGACAAAAAACATCGAACCATAAAGTAATTTTAACATTAACAGTGGTTTTAAACTCAAAAACTTGATTGCCAACATGTTTCCAAGTCCAAAATAAGGACAATATTGAGTCATAAGATCCATAATACAGTTAAAAACGTGTACTTCTCATAATAATAAACAGTTTAAGCCAAAAATGTGGACATTTTTGAAAATTTTTTCAAAATTTACCCTAAAAATACCCAATTTTAGGCCATTTTTCGCGCCGTTGGCGCGACTACCCCCCCCCCCAGGGGGGGGGGACGGCCCCCCCCAAAACGTTTGGGGGGTGGGTTGAAAAAAGGCTTGGGGGGGGGGCTACCCCCCCCCCCCACCTTACACCTATGCCCCTACCTTTCAGCGTAAATGGAGATATAAATTACAGAGACCTTATCACCTTAGCGTTTTCTTTATTTCTGGATAAAATTGTCTATGTATATATTGTATATATATATTGTTATATATATATAACGTATGGGAGGGTGTAGCCGCAATTAGGATGGGTTGGGGTCAGCCGTTTTGAGGTGGGGTGGGGTTCGGAAAAAATCTAATTTGGGGGGGGGGGGGGGGGGGGGTAAAAAAAGTTTTTGTTCTAAAATTTAGAAGAAATTCACAAATTTGTTAAAAAAGCGTTATTTCCAACTAAAAATCAACAATATCTCTTCATTTTTGCTTATTTATTCGAAAAAACTTGGATTTTTTGCAAAAATTATAATGTTTTACTAATTTTGAGGCAAAATTTTCAAAATTTTGAGGGTGGGGTCGGCACTTTTCCATTTGGGGGGAGGGGTTCCCACCACCCCCCCCCCAGATCATATATACATGGGCAAGGTGCCTCTCCACAGGGAGTACCAGAAATCATTTTGCGCGGTCCCCCCATAGGTGTACCACCTGGTTGGGTTGGGGGGGGGGAGTAGAAGGGTAGAAGAGTAGAAATTTGGCTCGGGGGACCCCACCAAAATCCGAAATTTGGGGGGGGGGGACCCCCCCTAAACTGTACCCAAGTTTTTTTAGCTAAAAATGCTCCTTTCCCGATGTACAGTACACTAAACGTACTCAAAAGCTTCTGCCAATAGTTTTCGTATGCGAAAACAGGGCTTGAAAATTGACAACTTTGTGCTAAAATATGCTTAAATTAGCCCAGATTCTGGTTTATAATTGCGTATATTACCTTTTAATTGCTACAAATAACCATCTTTAGCTGTTTATAGCTGATTTACATCCATTTTTTCGAATTTTTTTCAAAAATTTTCAGAAATTGCAAAAAATTTTTTCAAAAATTTTGCATTTTTTCCTTGGTTTGGACCCAGTTTTAGGGGGGGAAGGGGGTTTGAGCTCGGCTTGGGGGGGGAGTAGTTGAGGCCGGGTAGGGGGGGAGGGGGGTCTGGCCTCTCCGGTCCCCCCTTCGCACAGTTGGGGGGGGGGGGCGGAGGCAAGGACAGCCATGGGTGGCAAATATTTTAAAAGTAATGGCAGGTATGTAGACCCGCCTTGAATTTGCCACTCCTCTTTTACTCATGCCGCATCCTATGTGCTTTCGAAGGTCTTTGAAGCTTCCGCGCTATTGCTGGGCAATAAATATAGGATAGCAAATTCTTTAATTAAAACTATATATTTACTCTGAACTATTTCAGCATTATCAGAAGCGCTCGCTTCGCTCGTGCTGCGCGGTCCCCCTGATTTTGGTTGCGCACTGCGCGGTCCTCCCAGAAATTAGGGTGTACCTGGTACACCCTCAGTACACCCCTTGCGCATGTGTGCCCCAGATACACCTATGCGCACATATGTGTGTTTTATGTTTTAGCTAATCCCTTTTGATTGAGTATGTCCAGATTTATTCCTGTTGTCGATTGTTTAAATTCTGTTCAGAGCCATGGTTATGAAATTACTGAAGCCATTAAATCAGTCGGTTTTGTTTATTTGCGGAATTGCAGTGAAATTTCTTTTGATTTAGTAAGTCGTAGAAAAGTTGTCTGTAAATATAGTCAGACCCGGGAAAAAACACCCCCAAATAAGGGTAAAAAAACGGGGCCGCCCTGGAAGCCTGGTAGACCCGGCGAGTCCCACTAATGTGTGATAATATAGCGCCACACTAGGTGACCCCAAACTATAAGTATGAGACCCCTGGACCAAATAGAAAGTTTTCAGTGTAATTTCAAAGTTGACCTTCCAAAACCACCGCCAAAAGCTAAGGGTCATGTCGGAATTTCTAAACTTCTCTTGCTAGCGTGGAGAGACTCCGGGCTCCAATAGCGTGTGCATGTGGGTTTGTATTGGTAGTATTAACACACACGGCACCATATCCCCCCACTGCATTGGGGCTCCACCAGCTGACCATTTTTTTACCCCCAAAATTTCGCCACTTTTCGGGTAAAAAAATGGTCAGAACCCAGCAAAAAAATTTTTCTGAAGCAGTATGGGGGTTTTAATGCGTTTAGAACGATTAAAAAGCATCGATTAAGCCTAGAAACTTTTTAAATTAGTCAAAACCGACCATTTTTGAATATATTTCAAAACTGGCTATTTTGCTTATCAAACCTGATTGGTTGATGCTGCACAATTTTTGAACTTTTCAAATCGATAAAAATTGTTACCAGTTCATTATAACTTTGGTTTTTTTGGCCAAATATACTAAATTTGATGCGCTCTTTCACCTGGAAGCATCAAATCTACTCCAGCGCCAATATTTTTGGGTGATTTTTTTATACCACAAGCCATTTTTTCTTTACCATTTTGTCGGGTAAAAAAATCACCGTTTTTTTAATTAATCTGAGAACCTGTGGTGCTAGGAAAGATTTTAATACCTGAATCGATAGAGGGCAGTGCCGTGCACTTACACGCAAAACCGCTTCCAGATTGGCCAACATTTGCGAAAGTTAGAGTCTTAAGTCGAAAACCCTTTTTTCCCGGGTCTGACTATAATATATATAGTGTATGTACGTATATATATACGTATATTTATACGTTATAGGTATATAGTAGGTGTTCTCTAGGCCAAATATAAAATGTGCTAAAACTACTAAAACTGGTAAATATTGCCTATTCTCTGCATATATGAACAAAAACCCAAATTTTCGAATTTTGGTTATAACTTATTAAGCGACAAATCGAAAATCTAACGATAACTATATACCATGTTTGGTCTCCCGCTCCCCCCCCCCCATAGCCATCATAGGTGTAACGGGGATTTGGGGTGGGGGGCCCCTCCCCCGCAATTTTGGGGGGGCCCCTTTTTATGCCAAATTTTTCATTTTTTATGCCAAAAATCGCATTTTCAGCCATTGCTAAGTCATTCTAACTCGATAACTTGATTGCCAACATGCTTCTGAGTCCAGAATAAGGTCGATATTGAGTCTAGAAGTCAATAAAACCGTTATAAACGTGTATTTCCCGCCTCTCCCCAAGCCCCTGCCCCAATTACACCTATCCCCCGCACAAGTGGGCCCCCCCACTTTTTGGCCTAGAGAAACCCCATGGTAAGGAATTCCATTCATTAATAACTCAGGTCAGCTTATTTTTCGTAACTCGAATTTCAAAAGGATGGCCTCTAGTACATCTGTTTAGTTTTCTTAGTACATCTGCATCAAAAATATCAATATTTTGCAAAAATTCATGTCGACGTGACTTGAATATTTTTTTGTTTAACACGTAAACATGGGCAAATTTTGGAAAATTTTGAATTTGCTTAATTTCTGCAGTTTAATCATCCTATCACGTATAAAACGTGTTTTTATTGCATTTAAGGCCAAACCCGACCTATTTTACTGAAAAATTGGCGATTTTTGACGAAATTGAAAAATTTGGCTTGAAATGGCACCATGTCAGATTTTGGCCACCTGGCACCTGGAACACACATAGAAGGTTGAACCCAGGTAAAATCTATTCCAACTTGATCAGGAGGCTCTATTGAGCTAAGAAATGCATGAATTTTTCCTCTGCTGCTCACTAGCGTAGCCAGAAAAAAATTTCGGGGGGGGGAATGCAAAATGTTTTCGGGGGTCTGGGGGGCGGAGCCCCCAGAAGCTGAGAAATTTTTCTATTTCGTAACCTTCGTGGAATTTTTACAGAGCATTACAATAATATTTAAGGAGCAGTGCGTGTTCATGCACCCAAATGATGCAGAAGGTGGTCAAAGTACACCAAATAGGGTAATTGGTACTCATTTTTGAGTGCGTCGCACGTATTCTAATGGTATAATTCAGTGACTTCGCGCAGAAGGCGCGAAAATTTTTTGAAAAATGGGCGTTTAACACATGGCAGGAAAAATTCTCGGGGGGCAACACAATTTCGGGGGGGGGAATTCGCCCCATTCCCCCCCCCCCCCCCCCCCCGGATACGCGCCTGCTGCTGCTAATGGTTAGAAAAAATGTCATTTTGAAATTTGGGTTTTTTCCCGCCGAGTCTAGGTCACCCCCAGGTCTTGCACCACAGGCACTAGAGCCAAATTGCACATACCATCGTGAAATGCGATGCATACCCTCTGTGAAACTGTAATCTGTTTTGGGCTAGGTCTTTCCACTAGTTCAGGGTGACCCCCCAAAGTTGACCCTGTCTGACCCCCATGTTGGGTGGGACCAAAATTTTTCAAAGTCCCAAAAAACTTTGCTGAGAGGTAGCGGGAGCTACAATACTACACCCTCTAGGGTAGTTTTGGACGCTCTTTAAGATAGGCTATTAAAATCCGATCTAGCTCATATGGGTGACTCACACTGGCGTTGAGTTTTTCCCGCATATCGGACTGGGTTGTTTTCTCTCTGCGCAATACATTAAAACTAAATCTACATATAATCTTGATAGCGTCTACGTTGTTCTAAAGTTATGGCATTTTATATGCATTCATATGAACGCACTCCCACTCTCCCCACCGCCCGCCCCTACATTTGTTCGCCTAAAATAAACCCAGACTAAATATAAGTGCTTTATGCGATATGTGCGTATCATAGTTGGTGTACGTATCATAGGGGTCGCAGTAGCGACCCCTATAATATGAGTGCTTAAGGTCAAATGACCGTGTAAAACAAGGCTGCGCAGACTCCTGCGCAGATTATGTGCGCAAAAAATTGTACGTGTCGAGTTTAGTATGTTTGTGAAGTTTCATCCCCGTGCCACTTTCCGTTAAAAAGTTACCCCAAAAATCGCTTAACGAGAGTGATGTTTTTTCGGTTTCTCTGATTTGATATCTCATAAGGGGGTTTTGTAGGCGTAATAGCTACAGATAAAAAAAAGTTTTGCCTATGAAAACCATATATATTCTTGGAGTACGCAACGAAAATAAGCAGATAGGCTAGTTTTTATGCTTCCCGGGGGCAGAAAAAATTTTTGGTGGGGGGCAAAAGTCGGTCCAAACACTAAAATGACCCAAAAGTACAGGGGTTTTTTTTTCAAAATCGGACCTGTGTAAATCTTGTGTAAATTTAAATTTCACTGTGTATTTTTGTTTGAAGCTGTGTAAAATTTAAAAGTGTCGTTTTTCAACTCTAATATAAAATAAAATACATTTAGACGTTATTTTCTTGCTACAATGTTATTTTCGGATCATTCAAGCCAAAGTTATGCCAACTGCACTTGTGTAACATGTCGAAAGAAGCTACGCGGGGGGTCTGGGGGGCGGAGCCCCCCAGAAGTTGAGAAATTTTTTAAATTAACGGCAGAAACGGCATTGAAAAGTTGTATTCCTTTAGCTTTCGTATTGAATATTTCTTGGGTTGTATGGCAACTATTTTTAGGCTCTGGCTGCTTTTATTATTATATATACAAGAGATAAACAAGAAATCATATTGAATAATACTAGCTTCAGAAAACATATGTATAGTTAAATAGGAATAAATACTAGCTATTTACGAATATTCGCACGCAGTACGAAAATATATTATACGCAACTGTATAAGTAGAAGCATTAAGACTTAGGAGAATAAACCACCCATAACCATGTTGATGCAGAAATGCAGAAAACCAATCTAAACCATTGGAAACAGGCGGGGGTCTGGGGGCGGCAGCCCCCAGTTAAAAGCTAGAGCTTTTTTAAAACTTAAAGTCTTGAAAACTATTTTTTCAGAGCACTTTTTGTAAAAATTTTCGAAAATTTGGCTGTGTATTTTGTTGTGTAAATTAGTTTTTCACTGTGTAAATTAATTTTTTTTGTGTAAATACACAGTATTTTACACAAAAAAAACCCTGCAAAAGTATGCTTAACTTATTAGCCGTAATAAGTCAGATTGCGCTATATATGGGACTAAACTAATTCTTTGGCGTAATACTGGACATATTGGGGTTGTAAAGTCTTGAATTCGTTTTCCGATAAGTTGCATCATTTTTGGGTACTGGCCCGCCAAATTTGGTGAATTTTGGGGTCGACTGTGAACTTAGTTTTTTCGCTTATTTTTTCAAGATAGACTTCTCAAATCTTGCATATAAAGGTTTTTGGGGACGGAGAATCTATTCCCGCCATCAGTTTTGCTGCCCGATTCACGCAAGTTGCTGGGCTGGTTCCACTTGACCGTCTGAGGGGTCAGGTCGGAAACCAATTCCTGAAGGTCCATAGTAGGCTTTACCTGGCCTCTCAAAACTTTGTCTATAGGTGTTTTCTGGTGCGCCCAGCTCATTCCCGGTGTCTGTTTTGCTCTACGATCCACTCATTTTGCTGGGCTGATTCCACCTTGCCGTCTGGAGGGTCCGGTCTGTACCGACTTCCGGGAACACCATATAGGACTGTACTTAGCCTCTCAAAGCTTTGTCCATAGGGGTTTTCTGGTGCGCCCAGCTCATTTCTGGTGTCCATTTTGCTCTACGACCCACTCATTTTTCTGGGCTGGTTCCACTTGACGGTATGGGGGTCAGGTCGGGTAAAGTGACAGGTGGTCAAAAATGAAATTTTTGAAAAGTGGTCAAATTTGGTGCCAAATGAAAGCCACAGGTGAGCTGAGCAACTTTTGTCATAGAACTGCATGGTCAAAGTGGCTGTAGAGTGCTATGGTGGGGTGGGGTGGGGACATATATAGGCGATTTTGGGTCAAAAATAAATTTTTTCAAAAGTGGTCAAATTTGCTTATTTAAAAGCTTATTTAAAGGCTTATGTAAGAGCTTATGTAAAGGAATTGAAGACAAGATACCAATGGAGCATGTAAAAGAACTGAAGACAGGATAACAAAAATGCTCCTTCGTCGCATGTAAAATACGTATGAGTCCCCAGGAGGCAGGTTGTACAATAGCAGAAGACAAGATCCACCCTGTAAAATACATATGAGTGTAGTGAGGTTGTAAAAGAATGAAGACAAGCTGCAACCGCGAACCATATGAGCCTGCCCTATAACGAGGCTCATATTGGCGTACCTAACATCAATCTGTACCAGAGTTTTTACCTTTCTGTTTATCTGTACAATACACATTATATACAACATGTATATATATGTGTGTGTAAATAAATCCTGCAAAGTTACCTAATGGTCTCACCAGTGCTTATCACATGCACATGTCATGTGTTATTTATAATCCTGCTTGGTTCGTTTGCGTTAATATACGTAATATTTATAAAAATACATTATATAACAGGATTTAGGAAATAAGTCTGTTTCGAGTATATATATAGCCGTTTCACTAAATGTTTAAAATTTAATTTGGCACTGCACTTGATTTTCTGAACAACCACGTATACAGCTTTTTTCAAGTTGGTTAAATTGCATAAAGTTTAAATACAGTTGATCATAAGTGCATGTAATGATCATAATTGTAATTTGTCGTCAAAGTATCATTATCATCACAACGCCAATATGAGCCTCGTTATAGGGCAGGCTCATATGGTTCGCGGTTGCAGCTTGTCTTCATTCTTTTACAACCCCACTCCACTCATATGTATTTTACAGGGTGGATCTTGTCTTCTGCTATTGTACAACCTGCCTCCTGGGGACTCATATGTATTTTACATGCGACGAAGGAGCATTTTTGTTATCTTGTATATATACTTCAAGTAAGGCATCTCTTGCTTAAGTCTTGTGTATTTAGCTAATGCTATTAGATTAACTTTTTCTATTTATTATATAGTGAGTATATATATAATTTGTTTGCCTGAGTTTTCTTTCAGGTGGAGTCTGTCATGAAACATTCCGTGACCTTTTGGTCTCTGCCTGATGCAGTGAAGCAAAGCTATGCCAGGTCCAGTGTGACTACAAGTCAGCCCAAGAACTCTGGCTATGTAGGACCGGGAATTGAGAAGTTAGATTACACTAAAAGAGTCCAAGAACTGCGGGAAGCATACAATATTACACCAAGAGATGGACATTGTGTAAGTTTCTCAATGGTACAGTCTTTATTTGGAATGGTGTGAGAATGATGGGATGAAATCAACATGTCATAGATATTGTTCCCCTCTTTTGATTTTTTGGAACAAATACGTCTGGGATTTATGTGGGTGAAGAAAGCGGGGGAACTCCCACTTCCCGCTCTAGTGAGTGGAAATCTAAAGTGGTCTAAAATCGCCAGAGATGCGGTAGGATTAGCCGGTTTAATACACTGGGCTTATGCTCAGGAATTTTTCTTGGGGGCCTCGGGGGGCGAGTCATTCTTGGGGGGCGAAAATTTTTCTAAAAACATGCTTAAATTAGCGCTATTTTTATAATAGTCGCTAATCGACAGGCGTAAGTGCTAGTAAGGGCTAGTAAGTTCGTTTTTGTGAAAAAATATCGTTTAAATAGGCATAAATCGACTAAAAATTTCCGACGAAGCCTTCTGAGCGATTTTTTGAGGGCAAAAGTTGGTACCAAAAGGGGCACCCACTTTTTTGGGGGGGAAGGCGATTTTGGCGGGGGACAATTTTTTTTTTGGAGGAAGGGTGTTTATGGGGGGCACCCCCCTCCCCACTAGAATAAGCACAGATACATACCGCTAAACTACGCTGAAAAGTGTTTAAAGTACCTAAACGACGATATTAGAGCAAATTATTTTAGCGAAGCCTAGAAACTTTGACCAAAACTCCATAAAATTAGTCATATTATTGGCACCTGATATTGGACGGGAGAAGGGAACGAGTGGCTCCCAATAAAACAACCAATACTTGTATTTTATTATATATAATATTAGTTATATACGTATAGCTTGAATAATAGCTATAGAATAGGTTGAACTAATTTACTATTTGTCGCCCTCATAAAACCTCTTGGCAGAGTAGCCCGACAGTAACAACAACAACTAATTTCACTTGCGCTTAGTTTTTGCCATTTTTATTGTTGTAAGCAGCAAATGCTTGGGGGTGGGAATGTGGCGTCTTACCTTTCTTGAAATCCTTGGCATCGTGTCCATGTATGTACATTAAAACGGAATCCGAATCGGGGCGTTTCTTCCCCGACCCTACGAGAGGTTGTCTACCCTGAAAAATTCTAAAATTAATAGGGGTCTTTTCTACCCCAAAACTGCTTAGCGAAAATTGCGAATTTTATAAATTTTGTCCAAAAATTAGTAAAAAATGACGACTTAGCGATTTATTTTTTAAAACATTAAAATTGCAAAAATTATTTAAAATGTTCAATTCTTGGTAAAATGCGCTGAGGGGGATCTACCCTTTTTCCATTCTGGACGAGAGGGTCTGTTGTGTTTTCCTTCTCACTGATAGGGTCTGCTAATTTTTGCCGGTCTGGGCCCTGAGGGGGGTCTGCATCCCCCACGTTATCCTATGATCGTATTACCTCTTCCCGAGTTTCAGGTTTAGTCACCGTCCTCTCCCTGAAGACAAGAGCAGAAAATGCAGATTTTAGAAAACAGTTTTCCCATGTCAGTAAAAAAAATCTAAAAGTACCCATGTATGCAATGCAATGCGTGTATGTAAATCATTGTATGCAAATGTATTTCAGAAATGGCCTGATGCTGAAGTGCCTGAGCTCCGTGCCTGCGTGGACCAATTAATGGATCAGTGCAAGCAGCTGTCTTTAGCTGTTTTATCCGCACTGAATCAACATTTACCCATTGAGGCAAGATTAGGTTTCCATCCAGCCCCATTTGGCAAGAATAATAAATTTATATACTTTATTATTACTTTATTTATTACTATACTGATTTTCGTTTGGTGATCCTTTTGACATGAAATTAAAATATGGTCTCTATGTTTATCATAGTTTTGATTTTAAAATATGCTAGAATGTTTTGCTATGATATAAATCAGCAATCAGCAATTTTTTAGCTGACAAAATGCTTGTATGTATTTACTTACAAAGTTTTTATGGACAGTAATCATCTTCTGGGCGTTTGTGTAGCGTTACAAAACAGTTTTTGGACAAATTTTTGCCAAACAAAAGTTTCTCCAGACGTCAACGAAATACGAAATATTTATTGCTAAAACCTAGTATTTTCCAGAGCTGCAACATTGCAGCTTTACTTACGTATTTTTAGGATAAGAATGTGTTTGTGAAGTCTCACTTTGGTCTAGATAATGCAACGACGCTGAGATTGCTTCATTATCCGCCGGTAGCAGATAACACTGGTAACACCGTTTTCATTCTCCTGGGCCGCATTGCAAAAGACTTTCCTGTAGCTAAGATCAACTTAGGGGATAAATTATGAGAATGTCGTTTGAAATGTATCTTCTAAAGCTAGGAGTGCTAGTTTCCGCTCCGGACTTTTCTCCTGAGTTTGGGGCAGTGCCAGCTAGGAGAAATCTTTTGAAATGGATTTCCTTGCTTGAAACTTCTTCCTCCTAGACATCTTTCAAACAACCCCTTACTGGAATCTTCAGCATCGTGGAACTGGTTCTTTGGCCTGACGACGTTTGCAAATATGCGAGTTTTATTTTATGAATTCTATAAAATTAATCGAGGAAGTGTCGTATTTGTGTTTTGTTATTCTGAATGAAATGTTGAATTTATTTTAGAGGTAGGATTTCCTCGCTGTGGGGAGCATTCTGACTACGGTAGCATTACTTTGCTGTTTCAAGACAACGTGGGTGGTCTGGAGGTAAGTAGTGTGCCATCTATCTATAGTTTGTGACAAGTTGATCACAAACTGTAGATGGCTTCATAGTTTCAAATCTGTCTGGTTAAGATGTTCAAGAGTAACATACTGCCATTAGATGCCGGGCTGGGGAAATTTTCTTGGGGGGCGACAATTTTTCGAAATTTCTGTAGAAGTATGCTAAAAATAGCGCTATTTTTATAGTAATGGCCAAAAATAAGCTTATTTAGTGCTTAAATAGGCAAAAATCGACTAGAAATCTCGAGCGAAGCTGGATAATTTTCGAAAATTTGGGCTTCTAAGCGACTTTTTCTGGGAAAAAGTTGGTACCAAAAGGGGCTCCCACTTTTCGGGGGGTGATGTTTGGGGGAAGGGTGTTTATGGCCCCCCACACCCCCACTAGAGGCAAGAGGCGCTTTGCTGCACATCAGTGAACTGAACTACACCAATGGCACGGACCTTTTACTGCGAGACATTGTGTGCCTTTTCTACACCATTCCTTTTTCTGTCATCTTCAAAGAATTAGGATTTGTCTCGTAATGTTTCAGGTTCGCAACCGGGAGAATGAGTTTGTTGCCGCTGAGTATGTGAAGAATGCCGTCCTGGTAAACACTGGAGATCTCATGGAGAATTGGACTGCTGGAATGATTAAGGCTGTCGTATGTGTACAAATTTTCTTGTATTTATTTTTTCGTCATTAATTTCTTGGATTCTAATCACGCTGGCACAACCTGACTACATCTTATTTTTTCAAAATACCTTGTGAGAAGGGTTGGGTACGAGGAATTAGTTGAGGAAGACATATATACGTGTTTAGTTGTTTTTTATTTCAGAAGCATAGAGTCCTAACGCCTGAAATTGGATCTCCTTTACGTCGTCAGCATCGATATTCCATGGCATACTTTGTTCACCCGGATGACGATTTTCTGATCCAGCCTTTGATATCGGATCCCAAAGCCAGTCAGTATGACCCAGTCACTGCCGGGAACTATTTGATCAAGATGTTCTCGAAAACCTATTGACTGATGGGTTCTGCTTTTTCCCCTGTCTTTATGAAATTCATTACTTGCGTCTGCTTCAAGTTTTCGTGTTTTCAGGTGTTTTATGCATTTATGTCAATTTTTTGCAATTGGTCTTTCTGTTATTGCTGCTGCTTCTATAGTGTGAATAATATTAGTTACTTTGGCATTTTTCTGCGGCGCCATCGCTTTGGGTATTATCAAGTAACTAGAAAACGCGAACCCTCGTGCAAGTGCTTATTCGTAGAAAATGTTAATTTGTTTTCTGTATAATATATTTGCTGTGTATACATTCCATTGTCTTGTCTTATGGGAATACTCGTTAACTGATTCTTCTGAATTATCAGGGTATCATATTTTTAGCTAATTTTGCCTGATTGGTTTTTGCAGATTTTTAGGTTTTTGTTTTTGTTTTTTTTGCTCTTATGTAATTTTATAGTAATTTTTGTTTGTTCATAGTGTTTAATATGTTCCAATAGTTGCTTATTATATATATTTTATATTTTTGATCTTTTTCTATATGAACAATGAATGCTCATGTTGGTTGTGATTCTCAGTATTTACTCACTGTTGATTCTAATATCAAGTAAAATTTGATTCCGTTGTCATTGTCTGATTCTGCTTGGGCTCTTGTGTTTCTTATAGACGTGTGCCTATAAGGCAAACTTATTGCAGCCGTAGTTTGGCATAGATAGAAAATTAGATAAATGAAAGAACGAGCGAAAATAGATTTGTCGCTGTAGCACCTCCCACCAGCAAGATTCGGGCCTGTGGTGAGGGTTAGCTCAGCGTTGTTTAGAGTTAAAGCTTTGGTTGGGTTGGGTCACTTTAGGTCGCTTAAACTTAGTTAAACTTTGGTATAATTTAAATTGTAAGAGAAAGCATGTCTCTGTCTTCACCCTGAGTGGGGAGCCCTGGACAAAGTTGACCTGGACTATGATAACTTCTAATAACTAAATGATAGCTTTTGTAGCTGACACAGAGAAAAATTCAGGCATGCGCTACCATCAAACCCTAAGAAATATGACATGTGGCAGTATTTAAAGAATCATCTGACATCTGGTATATACTTGCGCTTCTTGGGCTAAGGAGACCGGAACCGCACAAAGGTGTAGGAAGAACAAGCTCACGAGCTGTCAGAGTTTCGCATGCATTGAAGTTAAACGGTAGAAAGTTAAGTTCGCTGGGCAGGTGTCTATGCTTGCGAATTTTACTTCGTCCGTACGTTTGCAGTTTCTCTTTGCCGTACGGCTTCATTTAGAATTAGTTCCTTGGTAGTGATACCGTTTAAGCAAGGTGGCTTCGAAAGTATAATCGTGTGGAAAAACATGGCTTCTGATTGCGGTGTGAGTTGCATAGCTGCATTATGTGTAATCATAACTTCTATTATCTCATTGGTTGTACTGTTTATATATTTCTCTCCCTTACAAACAGAAGGAGGAGCAGGATTCCAGATCCTGGGCGAGAGTTTCCGGGGCCTTCCGAACTGCTCACAGGGATGTTACAATTAGTTTACACCATGGCATGATAAGAGATGACCGCATCCCTTTCATACCATTTGTGCTGTTTGTACACTGAAGTAGTCTAGATAGAACGTGTGGTTTTCAAATATTTTATGAGTCGTTAGGTACCTATAATATTTCGAAAAGTTTGGACCGACAGATACAATGAGTCCGTATTTATTTAAGGAGTGATGCATTTTCGAGGATTTGTTTGGAAGATACCGGTTGGAGGGTGGAAATTTTTGTGCGTCTTTTTACATGGAGGGGAAAAGCAGAAATCCCAGTAGCGGTCGCTTTCGGGATGAGTACCTTTGCCCCGTACCTTGTCCTTTGTAACAATATTCTGGCTAGCATCATTGTAGCGTTTCCATTTCGGTAACTGAAATCAGACCGATAATAAGGTGTTACTAAGTATGACTGTTGCATTTACGTACAGCTTCCGTTTTTATAATTTAAACATGAGCATACGTATGCTTTGGGGGGGTTTGGGAGGGGTTTTCACCCCCCCCCCAGAATCCGGATTTTTCGGGTAAAAAACCGGAAAAATCCGGTTTTTCGGCGGCCTTCGGCCGCCCTTCACCCCCCCCCCCCCAGAACTTCCCCTCCTGCACATGTCTGAACATGAGTAGGCAAACTAAATATCTATTCGTTGTTTGAACAAGCAAAAACTTAACATTTCTGAATGCAAAACTTGCTATTTTGTTTGACCTTAAATTGAGCTAACTGTAATTCCATAAATTAGCTTTGAAAACGCTTAGTTTAGACACCTGGATTCCCGCCAAGAAAAGTAGTTGGAGGTCTTTGAAAACTGGAAAAGCAGGATCTAAAATGTAGCAGAGCACTTTCACTAACTCTTCCCTCTAAAAAAATCATGAAGAAATAATGAGTAACGCCTGTTTGCACTCACCAAGGCAAAAGCCTTAGTCCGAAAGGAAGAAAGCCAATAGGCGCTGTGAGCACTCTTAGCCAGAAAAAACTAGCCTCTGGAGCTCCCGGTAAAAATGTCAGACAGAACTCCCCATTTATTAACGCATGACGTTCAAGTGTTCGAACGGATTTACTTTTTTTTAGCTTTAAATTGGGTACGTACCTGTGCTCTGATCCTGTAATGTGATGA
Organism: Trissonchulus latispiculum; assembly: GCA_030248195.1. Lineage (NCBI taxonomy): Eukaryota > Metazoa > Nematoda > Enoplea > Enoplida > Ironidae > Trissonchulus > Trissonchulus latispiculum. The sequence goes on along the minus strand of JASAND010003143.1, from coordinate 31,279 downwards.
TATCCTTTAATCAGTTTGCTGGACTTGTTTGCGGAGGATGGACTCTGGTTGCTGTTCTTCTCTTGGGTCTGGAGGTGCGGCGAGATCCTGTGCCAGTTACCAATGCGGATTTCAGAAGGTTTCAGCGGATTTTCCTGGGCGGATATTTGCCATGCCTTCTGGGCGATAGCCTACAGGCGCCATTCCTATACTATTTGTATCAGAACTATGGATTTATGGAAAGTTAGTTGATGTTGAGCTTGCTTATTTCGACAGCAATTTATTAGTATTTCTCGTGTACGTATTTATTTTGTTAGAGTTGAAATGAGTAGTATTGCCCCGCAATTTCGCTGTCTGTATTTATTTAATGAAAAATGTTTAGGCATAAAAATAATGTTAAATGCATGCTTAAAGTTTTCAGCTATTTTATTAGCGGACTAGAGTTGATATAATCATTCCAGTTGAAACAAAGTTGCAAACTATTTTATTGTGCATTTAAGAGATTTCAATCTACATAATTTTCATCTGCTTTTCTGCCAAACTGATCAGCTCAGCTATATATAGCATAACGCACTGTGAAAGATTGAATTCAGGATTGAAAGCTGTGAAGAAAAATGTCCAGATATTTATTAACTAAATCTATATTTAGCTGATATTTAACACTCACAGTCAATTCGTAATCCCTGTGTTATTATTTCAGGTCAAATTGCCATAATCTATGTGTGCGGTCTGATCAGTTCCATGCTCTGCTCCCTTCTGGGACCCTCTCTGATCGACCGGCTGGGTCCTCGCCTCCTCTGTCTCCTGATGGTGGGTCTCAGCTGTCTGGGCTGTCTTCTGAAACTGTTCCCTCAGTACGGTCTTCTCCTGCTGAGCCGCCTCTTTGACGGCATCGCTTCCTGGCTTCTGGCCACAGCGCCGCAGCTCTGGTACTTTAACCAGCACATTCTCAGTATGGATCTGCCGCCTGGCTGGCTCAGCAAGACCTGGCGCAAAACGGCCCTGGCCGGCGGCCTACTGGCCATTGCGGCCGGGCTGTTGGCCGAATTCTCGGAGGACGTTTTCCGCCTCACGGCGTTTCCGTTTGTGGCAGCTGTCCCCTGCCTGCTGACTGGTGGACTGGTTATGCTGAGCCTGTGGACGGAAGGAACCCCTACCAGTAAATCTGCCACTCCCTCCTCGCTTGGCCTAACCGATCAGCCTGCTTCGGCTTCTGGCCGGTCCAGTCTAACGGTCCAGTTCCGGCGGGCCCTGAAGGCTTTTGCTGCCCGTCCGGCCATCGGCCTGTTGGCCTGCATTCAGGCCCTCTTTGAGAGTGTTCTCTATATGTTTGTCTTTGTTTGGACCCCCATTTTTATGATCATTTGGCCGGTTATGGGCAGTCGACCCTTGTTTGGCGTCCTCTATTCTTGTTTTATGGCCAGTGCCCTCTGCGGTACCCTCCTATATAAGGTTCTGGTACGTCGGCTGACGGCCTGGCAAACGCTACCAGTGGCCGTAGTCCTATCAGCTGTCAGCATGTGCATAGTGGTGATGCTGATGTACCCGGCGGGTCTGACCCAGGCCAAAATATCCCATAGCCTTCAGCTTTCCTTCTGTGTATCTCTGGCCGCCCTCTGTACCTATGAGATCGGTGTGGGCCTTTACTTTCCCTGTATCGAGAGACTGCAGCGTGAGCTGTTGACCACAGAGGATAAGCCGGCCATCCTGGCCTTTTTCCGCATTCCTCTGAACCTGCTGTCCAGCCTGCTGCTGGTCCTGCTTCATGACAAGGACAGTGTTTGGGGCAATTGGTCCCTTCTGGCCTTTTCCATGGTTGCCCTGATCATTACCTTCCTCCTGTCGCTCCTGCTGATGGCTGTGGGGCGTGGCGGCGCGGTGGCGGATCGAAATTTTGGAGTTCGAAACCTGACAAACTCGTTGGTCGGTGACTATGACAGTGACTGACGTGAACGTTTAGACGAATACGTGGTATGGTAATGGCGTTTTCTTTCCTTCAACTTATATAGCTAGCAGTATATTTATTTGTTGACTGATGTGTATAACTGTTGTAGTGATGCTTGATGTTTGGTCGAAACTTGATTTTGTTTTCGTGGAATCTACTCGTACGTAGATTTGAATACGGAACCCATAAATGCATGAAACGCTGAAATTTCTGTTTCTATTCTTTTGGATTTTGTAAGTTAATTCTACAGCTAAATACGGCATATGAAACCTTATTCCTAGGAATTTTTCAATTTCTGTCAATTCTCGCACAATCCCAACTCTCGTATCATCTCGTACTTTGTACTATCTAAGTGTTTACTGGAAACTCGCAATAACCGAATAATCGCATGTGTAGTTGACGGTGATTGTAACCTTTATACTTGTGGAAATACACCTTGTCCATTTGATTGCGTAGCTACTATTTGCGCGCCTTCGTGCTATTAGGACTGTGATGCATGTACGTAATTAATTACACACAGTAGTGATGTGGATCGGATCGGATCGGCAGCTATAAATTTAACCGATCCGATCCAGCAAAATAATTCGTCGATCCGATCCGATCCGATCCGATCCGATCCGATCCGGGTCCTGGATCGGTCGATCCGATCCGATCCGGCGATCCGAAATGGTTTCTTAAAAAAGCTAAATGGAACTAGATTTAAAGTTGGTTTTTGCCTTGTCAAACATATCTTACACCCTAGTTTCACTAAAATTCCTTCATTTTATCATTCCGAAATACTAAAGCGCAATTGTGTAAAATTATATGGATTAAGCAAAAGAAGTAAAATTACTCAAAATAGTGAGGCAGATGATGATCGCGGACTGCCTACTAACATACAAATTTAACATTGCCAATTTAAGATAATATAAATTTAACATATCAGTTGAAACTGTAATTTTGATATTTAATTCCAATTTGAAGAAAAAATTTTTAAGTTGATGTTCCAGACACCGAAATTGAAGTTGTAATTTTTTGGATCGCCGATCAAACTAACATTTTTCCTCGGAAACTGAATCTGAAGCTTGTACAGCGAAAACAGACTAAAAGCTTTTAAAAACATTGCGGGAAGTAAATTTTGTATGAACACTGAGTTTGACTCCTTCGGGTTTTGGAATAGTTCAGAGAGGTTGGAAGAGTTCAACCACAAAACTTAACTCCGAAATTCTGACAACAGTAAGCAACATTAATTACAGAGAGTTATGTATGAATCCATTTATTAATTCATTTTTCATTACTACTTAGCAGCATACTAACAGCGAGTGTTGCTTCTGCACATTGACAGTTGGCAGATGCATTGCATAAAATTATGTAGTATGTAAAAATATTAGATTTCTGTAATAAGTCGTTACCTACTGAATGCTAAGCTTGAGAGACTCAAAACCAAAATAAAGTTTGGTTGTTAGAAGGAAAATATTGGACGAACAAGGTAAGCAGTAAGCACCAAACAGTGCAGTAATCGAAGTTAAGTTCAGTCACAAATATGCGTTGGGTACGGTTTAATTTTATGTGATGTTGAGTATCAAGTCGGATCGCCGATCCGCCTGACTCAAGCGATCCGATCCGGACCGATCCAGCAGGCCTACCGATCCGATCCGACCTCCGGATCGCGGATCGGATCGATTTTGCCGATCCGATCCACATCACTAACACACAGCATACTTTATGCAGTCAATAAAGCTTCCTGGATCTTTTCTGTAATCCCGCAAAACATGCCACTTTGGCTTAGTGGGTATTGGGCTTGAATTTTTAACAGACCTTTATTTTCTCATTTTCTCAAATAGACCTTTTCTGTGTCCCCCACCCGATTTTTTAACGATGACGTCAAAATTGTCGAAAAATAATTGTCGAAAAATTATGTTTGCGAAGTCAAATTTTCAAACATTTCTCAAGTTTTAACTAATTTATGGAACTTGATTAAAATTAACCTCATTTTAAACTTAAAATCAACAACTTTTTTACACTAAATGTAAAATTTTTACTTTAAAATGCTAAATTTGCTCTAACTAATAAATAATAATATTTATATGCCTAGACCAGTAGACCGTGTCTTTCTCCTCCGTTTCAAACCACTAAAATAAGCCAGCTTGGTGTTGTAAATGTGTTAGTATTTTGTGAGCATTTACTTGAGGCTCAGTGATTTCCAAAATTACAGAACCTTCGACATTTTTTCTTCGGTAGAATGCTGAATGCTTTTCTTTGTAGCAAGATCTGAAAATGTATATATTTTCTTTTTGTCAGAATGTAGCATTTTCGTGCGTTCTGGATTGCTCCAACTGTTAACATAAAAAGAAAATATCGCCGGTATTAGTAATGTATATATGTTAACATTATATGCGAGATTTTCCTGTGATCTTTCTGTTATAAGAGTGTACAGAACGCAAAAAAAATTGGAAATGTTTGTGCAAGAATAAAAATGTTCAGGGTCCTGGATTTCAGGAAAACTTAAATTTCAAACGGAAATTTAGTCATGCAGCTAAAGACTAGTGTATAAGCCGAAAAATCATGCACCTTAGAAGACTTCTATATCCCTGATGTGACATGCAAGCACTGTATTATTGAAATATTCAGTTCTAACGAATAGTTGATGTTGCATCTCAAGCCATGTGTATTGTGGTACTTCAGTGCAACGACTACGTACGAAAGATTTCGCTTGTTACTGATGAATTTGTTTGGTGAACATATATTTTTGAATGTATGTATGTTGCCGGATGTCTGTGATTCCGTTAATGTTAAGCGATAAGTAAATATATATGCCTGTATTGCTTGCTTCTTCCTGGTGAGGTAGGCTAAGTTTTCGGTTAAAGTTAGAAATAGATTTGTCAGGGGTGAAAGATTTCATTAGGTATATTGGTTTGTCGTCAGTGAGCAATCTTTAGGCAGCTACTTGAAACAGTTTTAGGATACAAAAGGTGAATGTAGCTAATTAAATAACTGTAGGTCCATATTTGTGGTATTTTCCGACCTGCTCCTGGTTTCGCTCATTGTCGAAGTGGATTATTTTGAATGAAACTTCATAATATTTGGCATCTGCGGTTGCAGAGTATTATCACTTCTAACTTTATCAGCTCGGCCTGTGTCTAAGTTGCCTATATACATACGTTGTTATCTCAGGGCAAGAATTATAACACTGTAACCGCAAGAAGTCCTAAAAGTTCGCAAAAATGTCGCATTTCGATGAAAAAGTGCTTCGGAGGTCAAAAAATGCCCTAATTAAATTCTCTGCAGCGTCTTAGGATTGGCAGTGACATTGTTTTATTTATCCAGCCGGATCTACATTGGCCATCAACTGAGCATACATAATACTCAACAAATCGTGTTGCTCTCATACATACACTGGCGTCTTCATGGCTTCAATAAAATATTCTTGAGATAATGATTTTTATGTTTCATTTTGTTGCACAGTTCGAAAGTCAGAGAAATTGCGATCTAAAAGGATTTGTCTTGACGCCAGTGTATCAATCTCCTATTAGCCTGCTTTAGAAGCAGGTGTTTACAACTAAAACTTAGGAGTAACTCAGGACTACAAACCTCTAAAAGGAAGCCTTTGTTTTGTAATTTGTAGGGTTTCTGAGTTGGAACTTCCAACTTGGAAGTAAATGTGGAAATGCAGTTATTAATCGTCAGTTTCTGCTGTACCGTCTGTTTGAAAATAGGTACAGTTTAGCTGACAGGCTGCTGAATAAGATTAACCGAATGATGTGATTTTTATTGTAGAACGTACATAATTTGTTTTTGCCGAGCAGATTAAAATTTCATTTTCATCAAATTTTATGGTTTAAAGGGACATGTTTGGGAATAAAAATAGTATTTACCCCGCTGAGTTACTCCCATTGTTTCAGTTCGTAAACGATGTAAGCATAAAGTTGCATTTACAGTATAAAATATTCTGCAAGGCTATCATGTGCATACGTTTATTTTTATGTAGACAGATTCTTGTTATTGACTCCAAGTTTAATGTGCATTAAAATTTAAAATTTAGTAAAGATCTCCACGATAGCCTTCCATTGCACAAAAATGAGTAAAGTAGATAAAATGGGGTTTTCACTTATTTGGCATTTAAGCACTGGCAGTGCGTCGCTGATAATATACAAAAATGTACAAAAATTACACAATGCAAAATGGTTAATGTACTATAAATGAACCAGTAAGTGTTAGACACCATTGGTATGTAGCAAAAATTGGTAGATATAAATAAAAGTAAATTCGAAATGATTAATTAAAACTTTCCCCTGTCCTTGCAAATAAATGTTGGAACATATTTTGTCTTGTTGATTGAAAATCTCTAATTTCATTTCGCCTAATTAGTTACATACATTGATAAGTAAAATGGTGTGTTACTGAATTCTTTTTGGTTTCTTTCTTGGCTTGATTGAAGCAGCGGAAGTGAATGAAGCAGCAAATCCGGGATAAATTTAAGAAAGAGTGCGATAATTTTGGTCATGACTTTGGGCTTAGACTGCGCTTGGCACAGTTTCGGCAATGTCTTGCGGTAACCGTTGGCTCACAGCATAATTACGCGATAGTCAAGTAAACAGCAAAGGCAGTGACGATGGAAAGACCAGTGAATTAGAAGCAATCACATTGTTTGATATATTTATCTAAACACAAAAATATATTAATATAAATAAATAGCTAAGGTAAATAAACAGAAAAATAGAACAGAAATATTTTGGTATGGTAGGTTCCTGAGTAGGTATTACTGAGCAATGTGAATCGGCCAGGCTGTTTTGAATAATTCTCTCGAATTGGGAAATCTTCATTTGTCGGGTTTACGTTTAAAAGATTAATCGCCTCTATATGCTGGTTTTATTTTTCCCCAAACTTTATAACAACCAGGTTTTTTCCAACTCGTGCAAACTTGACCCTAACGCTAACATCAATCCGTACTCCGTATGCCTGTGGTTCATCCTCTATTGAATGGATGGATGGTCAAGCGGTACAATGGGTCGGTGAATAAAATTTATTTCGCTGAAATTTTTTTAACTAATTTTTATTAAAAGATTTATACACGGATTTTCAAAGCCGCTGACCACGAATCCGTCTATCAATCTAATTATTGGTCAATTCAGTACAAGCTATAGATGTAAGCTTAACTTTTTAATCTTATTTCTAGCAAACGAAAAGCTTAATTGAAAAACGGATCTCGAAGAAGTGTGGGTTTAATGATCCTGAAAACCCCTATATAGGTATATGTCGTGCGTAAAAGTAGTTTTTGCGTAGAATTAGGTTTACGCAAAGAATTTTTCGTAAAACTAGGATTACGCAAAGTCGTTGCGTAAAACTAGGTTCACGCAACGAAATTTGCGTAATATTGTTTAAAATAAAATTTTTCCTAACAAATTTCTAAAAAGTTGGTGTAAACTCTCCAATTTATTATAAAGTATTTGCAATCATTTTTGCATGCTGAATTCTAATTTTTTCTGATTTTCCTTAATATTTTTACGCAACGAAATTTATAAATTGGGGTTTTGCTAAGAATTTTCAAAGAAGTTACAGCAATCTTTCAAATTAGCATAAGGACTGCGAATTATCCCACCATTATAATCCATATTATATTTTTCTCCGAAATCTTGCTGCAAAAAATTACAAAATAATGGTAGTTAATTTAGAAAAATATGGAAAAACTGAGTATGTAACTGACAAAATGTTATAAAAATTTAATATTTTATGAGATAATTCATAATCCCTATGCTGAAAAGATTGCTGAACTTCTTTGAAAATTCTTAGGAAAAGTCCAATTTGAGCTCAAATTTATAAATTCGTTACGTAAAAATTTATGGAAAAGTTAGTAAAGTTAGAATTTGGAATGCAGAAATGTTTGCAAATAATTTTTATAATAAATTTTCAAGTGTACAGCAACTGTTTAGAAATTTCTTATGAAAGATTTGATTTTAAACAATATTACACAAATTTCGTTGCGTAAACCTAGTTTTACGCAAAAATCTTTGCGTAAACAGTTTCACTCAATGTCTTTGCGTAATTCTAGGGCTTTTTCAAGAAAGGGTAGAGTAGAGTTAAAATTAACTCGATCCTTTTCAAGAAAGAGTTAACGAGTTAATTTTAACCCTGCGAATTAGGGAGAGTTAAAAATTTTAACTCCGCGTGGATTCATGAAGAGCTAAAATTAACTCACTTTAACTCTGCCCGTTTCAAGAATCGCGTGCAGAGTTAAAAACCTGTGGAGTTAAATTTAACTCTACCCTTTTCACGAAAGGGTTAAATTTAACTCTGCTTAACTCTTTCTGAGCATTTTCTATTGAAATTTAACCTGAGGCAAAACACGCAGGTTAAGCAGAGTTAAAATTAACTCTATTCATGAAACCATGGGGTTAATTTTAACTCTGTCATGTTTAACTCCTTTTAACTCTACAGCTTTTCACCCTGCAGGGTTAAAGAGAGTTAAAACACGCAGAGTTAAACTCTGTGCTTTCATGAAAAGAGTTAATTTTAACTCTACTCTACTCCACTCTACTCTACTCTACCCTACCCTTTCTTGAAAAGGCCCCTAGTTTTACGCAAAACTCCTTGTGTAAACTAGGTTTACGCACGACGACATATATAAAAAAGTTCAGGAAAGTCGGAAACAAAAATATTGGCCCTACGTTAGTCCTTTGAAAATTTAAGATGTCAAATTTTAAAATTTAAAAATTTTGTCATCATGTGCTTAAATGCACCCATACCAAATTTTAGCTCACTCGGTTAAGCTTTGCGTTGCGAAAATTATGTTTTAAATATTTCAAGAATACATAATATTAAATTTCATTGCTTCACGTAATCCCGAAAGGTTGAAATCAGCGCTATAATCTATTCTCAACATCCGGCGACGTGGCTCAGAGAGCTTTCTACTCATGATTCAAAGCTCGATGGTTCGATTCCTGCCCTGAACACTTTTCTTCGTTTGTTTCAGTCCTGATTTCAACCGGATTTCAATTTGAGGGAGACAGACACAGTACTGTCAAATTGACGGGTCTTTTGTAGATGTCCGCCAATCTTGCAGGTCGAAAAAGTTTATCGATTGAGTTGAAATTAGGTATGGGTATGCTTTTACCACGCTGGGTTCTAATATATATGGCAGAATTAACGGATTTCGCTAAGTTTGGTTTTCTTCGATTTTGTTATCAATTCGCAAGAATGGAGCAAGAGGCGCTAAAAATGTAAGTTTAAGAAGAACGAAAAGCTTAATCAAAAATCGATCATTGTTGTGCGACACACAAAACCTTTTGCATATGAAACTTTTCAGCGAAATCGGAGACAAAAGTCTCCTTGTTTTTCGAATCCCTTGCGAATCGAAAAAATTCCAAGAAAGTTGAACTTCGCAAATTCGAAAACTTGCTGTATTTGAACTCAGTGTGTGGTTGGAATTTGGAAACATACCCATACAAAATTAGAACTCAATCGGTCATGTTTTGCGACCTGCAAGTCGGGGGGCATCTAAATATGATACAATTTAACTAATATATTTCAAGGACTAACATTTCCAAATCACTACCATACTCTCCCTCCTCAACTCACATTCGTTTACACAATGCACACCCCCTCAGTTGAGCATAAACAAAAAAGTTCTTTTTACAATTTTGTTCAACTAATAACTGAAAAATTGGATCGCTTATCCACAAACAGAAAATAAATCTACTATAAACTGTCCAAAGATAACATTATTTAATGTATCCTCTTGATCTTGTTAATGCAACAGTGGAAGCAAATTCATAAACTAAGCTTATATAGGCTCTGCTGAAAGCTCTCTGGAAAGAGTTATGCTTAACGTCAGCCTTGGCTAGACAGAGAAAGCTAGAGACAGACAGGCAGGCGTCTCCCCCAGGTACGAGTTCCCACCAGCCTCTAAGCAAAGCTGAACTTCAGATGAACCACAGACTGGACTGACTAATGAAGGCAATGAAAAGAGAGTTATAGGAATGTAAGGTAAGGTGATCCTGTGCTTCAGATTTAACAAAGTTTATGCTTTGCCAATTACATTGACAGTTAATCGGCGAATTAGAATATTCTTTTCATTGAATATTCTTTTCATTGCGTTTTACCCTTTCACTAGCTTGCAAGCATTACCAGAAAAGAATCAGGCACTAGAGGCCTGCATTACGGCCCGCGGCCCGGCCCGGCCCGCGGGCCGGGCCGGGCGGGCCCACGCCCAACGCTCAGGGGCCGGGCCGGGCCGCGGGCCGAAACTCACGGGCCGGGCCGGGCCGCGGGCCGACAGTCCGGCCCGCCATCAGTTTTTGAAAGATTTAACTATAAAATAGTAATTCATATTTTAGCTTAAAATGTTTTGTGTTTCCGTAATATATATGTTTCGTTCAAACTAGCACTGATTTCCCGCAGTAACGTTAGCATTTCATTTTCATAAATATTAATACATGTATTTATCGTCATATCATTAATGTCAAATCCTCAATTCGCCTAAGTAATTTTAGCGTTTACAATATTAGAATATGAAACTTTGGAATAGGGCAATATATATACGGTATTAGTAACAGTGTAAGTATTTTATTTTGGTTTTGGTTAAGAAAACAATGCATTACTTAGAAAAACGCAGTTTTAAAAAATTAAAGTTTTGAGTCTGTGGAGCAAAGATTTACTACTTCTTTAGAAATGAAAGTTTACTCCTTCTGCACAATTGCATCTTTCTAAAGTCCTCTACTTCTAATTAGTTTAATTCTCAACTAAAATGCGCACTTCACAAAATTTCATCTGGTTAAAAGTACAATATTTAAATATTGCCACTGTAACCTTTTAGGGAATTTTCAGTTTTTTGTTTTTCTAGCGTTCCAGTCTTATATACAAAGTGTCAACATGAGGCTGTATCTTTTTGGTTTCATTTGTAGAACGACAAAAATTATTTTGTCCTTAAAAAAACTGCGTTTAAAAACCATTAAAACTCGGAAAATCAGTTTATAGAAAACACAATTTTCCTAGAAAAAGCACTGAAAACCAGAGATTCTGTTTTTAATAACCAAGCCAAGAAAATTATTTACTTAATTTTGCATTTTGGGACAAATGAAAAAATTCCGTGGCCCGGGCGGGCCGAAAATTTTGACGGGCCGGGCCGGGCCGGGCCGAAGCATCTGACGGGCCGGGCCGGGCCGGGCCGAAGCAGTTGACGGGCCGGGCCGGGCGGGCCGAGAAAGATTTTTCACGGGCCGGGCCGGGCCGGGCCGCAAAAATTCGGCCCGTGCAGGCCTCTATCAGGCACTAATAGAAATACTTAAATATACAGCTACTGATACTTGTTGCTTGTATACTTAATCCCCCATGAATTGTGACCAGAAAGTTGCAGCTGGTACCGTGCCATCCCATATTATTATGTTATATTATAGTTAACAGTTTTTATAAAGATAAAATAACAGATACTTATATACAAACGGAACACAAGTTTTAAAAAATACCAATTCCTGGAAATTAGTCACATTCCTAGACCAACCATTATGCGTTGATAAGGTTTTAATCCACTTAACTTAGTTCTAATTTTATGAACCCAAGGATTATTTCCACAACTATTAGACATAGATCATCAAGAAGCCAATTTGTTATAAACACCGTTTCAACTAAAAATATCTCTTGAAATTACATCATTTACTGACATACCTATTCATTAGTAGTCTCACACTCAGTGCTATGTGCTATTGATATATAATTAACTAAAGTCTGCAGCTTCGAAGAGGAAGCTTTTATCACCGGGAGCCCTCTGTCTGCCGCCGTCGTAAACGCAGCAAACAACCCAAAAGGACTTTTCTAATTTCTATAAAAGGGGGAAAGACTCTGAACTGGAAAACAAGCTAGCGCATCTGATATTAGGCGGACAGCCAATCAGAAGCAAGCGCTACGAGGCACGTCCTGACACCCAGACGTACTGATATGTCTGGTTGGAAAAAACAAGACAAAAAATGCCTGCTAGACACATCAGACAGGAAAAATTAGCTCTCTCAAAAAATATCTGCACTGCCGTCACTGGCACCTTGAACACATACATACGTACTATAGGCTAGACATGTTGTTGTTGGTTTCGTTGCCCCCTCAAATGTCGTTTTCATTTTAAAAAATTTTAAAAAATAAACTTCACAATTGCAACAATCTAAAGGCTACATCAGCAGTTATTTTTTGAAGGTTGCTTGCTTATCCTGCCCCCCAGCCTGTCGCAAAAAACAAGTTTCTTTTACTGCTAAAAAATGCTAAATTGCGGGTGGGAACAATCTTATCTAGTATGGTGTCATCAATCAAGGTCTGTTAAAAAGTCCGAATATTTATATAAAATATCCAAAAAAACATCTGCGAAACTCAGGGAAAAGGTCGTTTGTATGCGAGTGAGCGTTTGGAGCACGTGTTTGTTTTTGCAGTCGTTTTTTGCGATTATCAATCTTAAAGAAATAGCAGAATTAATGAACCTCTAAATAGGCATCATTTGATTTATTGAAAAATCAGAAACTCAAGCATGCAGATTACAACATTGAAGTGTATTAATGGAAGTTGATGATATTTAGATAAACCAAGCCAATGAGAAAAAGCAGATTTCCCAGGAAAGTTTGAAGTTTTTTATTTCAATTAAAACTGTTGGAAATTTGAAATGGCTGTTCCAGATAATATCACTTTTTGGATTGGTTTAGAAACGGCCGGGCTTCTACTGTGGGCAGACCAGTTTGAAACCGGCCGGACAGCAACTCTACTATCAAATGCAAGTCTGTTACTGATTTGCAAAACCACTTAAAATGTGATTACTGGTAAATAGATCCCATACCACTAGCAATTTGAGACCGTATCGAATTGACATTTGGAATCTTAGGAAGTTTGTTTTACAATTCCTGAATTGTGTATTTCTATAAAAGCCAAGAAAATTGCATAAAGAAATTTCAATATTATGTATTATATTGGAGCTAGTCCATGTTGCAAATCGTTATGTATTTCACTTCAGGAAAGAGTTTTCTTTTGCAGATGGTTCAGCACTTGTCCGATCACTCCAGATCCGAAGTCTAACATCCTATTTATTCTGATCTTTCAGGTCTCTGATACAAGTAGCTGCAGATTATCCATAAGGGCGACAGAAACACAAAGATGGCGGACAAATCGGTCAGACATGGCTGAAATCCCTCCCGTCTGTGTCTGAGAAAGGGGAATTTGGAAGTTTCACCACCCCCAGATCTAAGCTCCTTCTTCCATAGAAGTCTTTCATCTCCTCAAAGTGACATGATTTTGGGCAAAAAATCGGAAAAGACATTTCCCTCGCCTCCGAAGCCTTCGCCTCCTGCACCTGCATATTACTGTCTGTCTGTCCAGTGTCGTATACTATTTCCCCCCTCCCGTGATCTTCCCCCATGTAGGGTATAATATTTTCCCCCGTGATATTTCCTTCCCCTCTCTTCCAAGCTATAATATTTCCCCCTCTAAATAAAACCCAGCCTTATTGATGCAGTAAATTTAACTGGGTCAAAACCATACGTGTGCTTGGGGGGGGGGGGGTTGGGGGTGTTTAACCCCCCCCAGGCCTGAGCTCACCCCCCCCCAGAGGGGTCCCTCGCCCCCCCAGAATCCGGAGTTGTGCGGTAAAAAACCGGAAAAAACCGGTTTTTCGGCGGCCTTCGGCCGCCTTTCACCCCCCGGAACTTCGCCTCCTGCACATGTCTGGTCAAAACAGCAATACTTCTGAGAAGTTGGTAAATTGCAAGTAAACATTTTTATTTTTACTAGCTTTGTTAATTTCAATTATTATTTAATTGTTTAATTAATGTTAAGTTACAAGTTAAAAAGTAAATAATCTTTACACCTGTTTACTTGTAAAACTTTAAAAGTGTTCAAAAGTGTAAAAAATATAAAAAATTAGTTCTAAAAAATGTAAAAACGGTTAATTTTTGGTTAATTTGTTATATAATAATTGTTATGTTAATAAGTTAATTCTTTAATATCTGTAATACATTTTTACACCACTGTTTCTTATTTTCATACTTGTCACCGCTAAATATTTATAAGTTTCCCTAACCGGAAATTATAAACAACTGTTGTTGTTAGTATTAAGGCTGTTTCTTTCTTCTGAAACTTCTGATTTTTTTCAAGATGGAATATTTTGATCCTCCCAGTCAAAAAACTTAAAGCATAGCTTTCATTTTTTCCGAACCGTGATGAAATTTTGTTTTTTGATTTATTTTTCCAGTTGTTTTCAAACGCTGTTCATAACATCACTGGATGATCCTAAGAAATTTAAATTCACTTGGGAAAATGTTAAAAAGAAGGAATTTTAATTTAAAAAATGAAGTGAAAACAGTTTAAATTAAGAAACAATCAAATTTTACTTCAGGCACTTCAGGTTCAGAGGCGGTTAAATATTTCCTAGCTATCAACAATATTGGTAAAATTCATTGTTTCTTTAATTAAACTGTTTTTCACTTTATGTTTTTAAATTGTAATTCTTTTTTAAAATTTTTGGGTCTTATCTCGATTACCCCCACCACTCAAAATCCTTAAAACTGGACCAAATGAACTAAAATTTGGTGTGGGTATGTTTTCGACCACGCTGAGTTCAAATATCGCCAAATTTTTCGATTTCGCACAATTCGATTTTTTCGATTTGTAAGGGGGGACCAAGGGAAACCGAAAAATTTTTTGTCTTCGAATTTGCTGAAAAGATGTTTATAGGGGGTTTTCGGGGTCGTAGAACACAAATCTGAAGTCCGTTTTTCGATTCAGCTTTCCGTTAGCTCAGTATAAGCTTACATCTTAAGCTTAAATCTTCAGCTTATACTGAGCTAACAAAAAGATGAATCGAAAAACGGACTTTAGATTCGTGTTCTACGACCCCGAAAACCCCTATATACATCTCTTCAGCAAAATCGAAGACAAAACATTTTTCAGTTCCCCTTGGCCCCCTCGAAAAATTGCGATATTTGAACTCAGCGTGGTCGAAAACATACCCACACTAAATTTTAGTTCATTTGGTCCAGTTTTAAGGATTTTGAGTGGTGGGGGGGTAATCGAGATACGACCCAAATTTTTCCCAAGTAAATTTAAATTCTTGAGGATCATCCAGTGATGTTATGAACAGTGTTTAAAACAGCTAGAAAAATCAATTAAAAACAATATTTTATCATGGTTCGGAAATAATTGAAAGCTATGTTTTATGTTTTTTGGCTGGGAGGATTAAAATATATATTCCATCTTGAAAAAGTCAGAAGTTTCAAAAGAAGGAAACAGCCTCAATACTAAATACAACAGTTGTTTACAATTTGCAGTGAGGAAATTTGATGATTATTTAGCAGTGAAAAATGTGAAAAATGCAGTAAAAATATTAAAAAGGCGTTGCTGATATTACAGAAACTCATATGAAAAAGTTAAAGATCCGAAGTTTAACGGCTCGTTTAACTGTAAAAATTAGAGTGGTATATTGTATAAAAGCAAAAAATTAAAAAACATTTTTACAGTTATCAACAGTTGCAAAATTAACTTATTATTAATTATTATTATTATTTACATTAACATAGGGTCGGGTCCTGGGGGGGCTTGTCCCCAAAAAATTTTGAGCGGGCTTGTACCTTGAACAAAAATTTTCAGGGGGCTTGTAAAGAATAATTTTGTAAAATTTTTCGAAAAATTAACGCTAATTTTTCGAAAATTGGCAATTTTTTATCAAAAATGCAAAAAATCTTCAATTTTTAGAAAAAATGTCAAAATTTTGCTCGATTTTTCCGAAAACTAAATCATTTTAGCTAAAAAATTCCGGCGAAGCCAGAAATTTTTTGAAATTTTAGTGTAAAAACTAATTTTCCGGCTATGTTTGCTTACCCCTTGGACATTTTTTCGTTACCCCTTGTCCCCGACGGCGGTAGGGCTTCTACCTTGTACGGGTTGAGGGGGGGGCTGGACCCCCCAGACCCGCCCCCGCGTTAACCTATTATTAACAAAACAATTATTAACAAATTAACCAAAAATTAACCGTTTTTTTACACTTTTTAACACAAATTTTTTGGATTTTTTTACACGTTTGAACACTTTCAAAATGTTACAAGTAAACAGGTGTAAAAATTATTTACTTTTTAAATTGGAAATTAACATTAATTAAACAATTAAATAATAATTGAAATTAACAAGACTAGTAAAAATGTTTATTTGCAACTAGACACTGTTAAATTTGCTGCATCATTAGGGTGGGTTTCATTTAGTGGGGTACTGGGGGGGAGGACACACGTCTTGGAGGGGGGAAGATGTCACGGGGGAAATACTATACGACGCCGGCATCTCAAAGGGCAAATATTCGCTTCACGACATAAGGCAAAAGGTTGGCCGCTGGTGCAAACTGTAAGAGTCGGTTGAGCACACCAGGGTTGTGTACGTTGTAGGTGAAGTCACAGCGGAGGGGCTAAGGAGTGGCCTTTGGATTTAACAACCCGAGGTTCAAATCCTCGCAGTCACAAGGCTTTCACCGAGTTCATAATACT
The DNA here is from genome assembly GCA_030248195.1 of Trissonchulus latispiculum. Taxonomy (NCBI): domain Eukaryota; kingdom Metazoa; phylum Nematoda; class Enoplea; order Enoplida; family Ironidae; genus Trissonchulus; species Trissonchulus latispiculum. The sequence continues at coordinate 14,884 of JASAND010003143.1, read as the reverse complement.
ATTTTAGTTAAGAAGAATTGTGTTATATTTAGCAGAATTATGTATGTACTCTTGCTTGCTGTCACCAAAATAACTAAGTGTGTGACAAGCGTTACACTCTTAGTTATTAGGCTGGGGGACATCATCTGCACGATAACGGCTGACCCCCTCCCACACATTGGACCCCAGTGACCCCCCACAAATGAGTACCTAGTACCATCACTCGTTTGTATGTTTATGTGTTGAAGCCAAAAACGTTCTATCAGCAGCTGGCCACTTTCGAGCTTCAACACATAAACATACAAGCTGGTTATTGTGGACAAATGTGTACTAGATACTCATATATATGTTGGGGCGTTACTGGGGCCCAATTTGTGGTGAGGGGGTCAGCCGTTATCGTGCAGATGATGTCCCCCAGCCTAATAACTAAGAGTGTAACGCTTGTCACACACTTAGTTATTTTGGTGACAGCAAGCAAGAGTACATACATAATTCTGCTAAATATAACACAATTCTTCTTAACTAAAATAGTTATCGTGCAGATCATGTCCCCAGCCTGTTACGTTTGTCACACTCTTAGTTATTATTATGTACTCTTGCTGTCCCTAATCCCTTTGTGCAAGGGACTAGGCACACCGTGGGCTTTCGCCAACCCAGCCATCCGTCCTTAACTGGTCGGTAAATGGAAGAACCACTGTAGTGGGAACCACAGGGGTCGATGTTATGAACGTCTAAATTCATGTGTTGAAGATGGGCTCGCAAACCCAGGTTTGCGACTTATCCCAGGTTTGGGCATTGATAACATGGCCCAGGACGGAGTGCTTTCTGGCGTAATAAAAGGCCGCTCATTTCACAGATGTTAATCAATGTTAAGTTGCCACTCCTCGCTTAGGGTTACGAATTCAGAGACAGGCGCCGACACCATAGCGTCCTGTAGATTGGAATTCTCGCGAGGACAAGTTTTTTAATCTACTGCTTTGTAGAAAGCGAACGCTTTGTAACTAAAGAAAGTTAGCTTCACTGAATTTATTAAAAGGAGTGAAGTGTAACACAGTTTAAGGATTTAGGTGTCACCGTAACATCCAAGCTTAGTACCTTTTGCCATTGTTTGCACATTGCTACTGCTGCTTCGCAAAAAATTGGCTTGCTCTTTACGGTATTTCATACCCGAGAAACCAATTTCTTGCTAAAAATGTACAAGTCCTATATCCGCCCTGTACTAGAATATTGCTCTGAAGTGTGGTCTCCTCATTATCTTCAGGAAATCGATGTCTTAGAGAAAGTTCAACGTAGATTTACCAAGCGCTTACCTGGTTTGAAAAATATGACCTATTTGCAAAGGTTAGATTTTCTAAAATTAAAATCACTAGAAGAACGTAGGATTGAAAAGGATTTAATTATGGTGTATAAAATAATCAACAATTTGGTTGACTTAAACTTTGCTGATTACTTTGCGTATAATACATATAGTGCAACGCGCGGTCATCCTTTTAAATTGTTAGTATCTCGATCTCGTCTTGCAGTGAGAAAAAATTTTTTCAGTAATAGAATTGTGTCTATTTGGAATTCACTTGACTCTGATGTGGTGTGTACTAGTAGTCTCAGTGATTTCAAAAACAAATTGAACAATACGTCCTTGTTTCACTTTGTCAGGGGACGGGGATTAGTAGCCGGTCAATCGGCCCACCCCATTCCCAACCGGCCTTTATATGCTGTTAATTAGTGCTGTTCTTGACCGTTTTGTCTGTTTCTGTTCATCTAAACTCTTCAGATCATCTATGTTTTGTAACGTATAGACGTTGGTTGGTTAAATAAACAGATAGATAGATAGATAGATAGAAGTCGTTAGGCAAGGCGACCAAATGTGTTTTTAAGCGGGTGGTTGATTATATATTACTGAAATAACCTGTAAGCAAGCAGCCCCTAACGGTCAGTCAGGCTCAACAATGAGGTGAGTATATGTATAAATGAAAAGACAATACTCGGAATAAGTCAGAAATATAGACCATCAATCTTTGAACGTCGAATTCTCAAAACTGTAAAATCAGCCAAAATCTCGGTTTGTGCCATAATATATATGAAGGACATGTGAGCCGAGGGCGATTTTCTTGAGTTTGGCTCAAGTCTTAATGCTCTAGAAAATCCGACAAATGTACTGTGACACGAAATTTCGCAGCTTTTCATTGAGTTTTCTCGCAACAGAAGACACTCTATCTAGCTCAAACCAAGGAAAACGTCCCTTCGCAGTAATGCGAATTTTCCTGCTGTCATAAATCAAGCGAATCCATTGAGTAGTTTTTAAAAACCATTGGCCAATCCAAAATAATAGCAGTTTTGCCAAAAATGGTTTTTTCCGCAAAATCTCTAGCTTAAAGCAACGAACTCAGCTAACAAGCATGGATAAAATGTACAGTTAGACTGTTTATCGATTGAGTGTAAGTAAACCAAAATTGTCCGTACGATTTGACAGTGATTTTGAAAATTTATTCACTGATTTCCTCGAAAATTGGCCATTTTTTCACCCCCAAAATAGTTTTTGGTCTATATTGACTTAACCACTACACTCACCGGTTGTAAAAGGAAAATATTCTTTTTATGCCTCTTTGCAGCCACAGCAGCCCAAGTGTCTGGACTTACGAAAGTATAATGGCAAAAACAAAACTTTCTTATCTTTTCGCCTAAGAATAGAGGACTGGTCCCAGAATGTTCCCAGAAAACAACAAATCCGGTGCATAGGCTAATTACTGAGAGTGTAATGCCAAAAATTGAAAATTCCTTGTTTTTTCCTAAAAATTTGGGAAATTAAACAAAAGGATATTGCCACATTAAACAAAGACGTTACGAGTTATACGGTATACGGAAAACTATGAATCAACAACTGGAACGGAAAGGTATGAAGTATGTGAGCGGGCAATCAGACACACGGACAAACAGACAACCAGAATCAGACAAACGGACAGAGGTACAAACCGGGCTTTAGAGTTACATCATAGCGAATTATTCACAATAGCGGGATTGGCTAAGTATTTGCAAGTTTTGTAAATATACCAATTAAAACGTTCTACGAGGGTTGCATATCTATTTTTATTCATGCGCATAAGCACTTCGCACGTGCTGTCATATTGTGAAAGGCTTCATGCAGAACGTGTCCGAAATCGGCTTCGTTTCTTGTTATCAGCTAAAGTTTTAGCAGTTGATAGCATATCAGTAAAAAAGCTGCTGTGATTTTAATAATGCATAGCATAGGCACCTTTTTCTGGTTACCTTAAGCCTTACCATTTTACTTCTCCCACAACTGAAGCAATTATACAGTAGTCAGTCACGGTAACGCATACAGAAGCAGATTGTAAAAATTGCCCAGAGTTGATTGTCCATGGCCAGACCTAACTTGAGTACGTCAAACTACTCCCAACATGAAAGCGAGCACAGCCAAAATAGCTGCATCCTTATTTTCGATTGTAGTTTTGAGGATTCCTTAAGCTTGTGACTATAATCGAACTCTAGATTCGATTAGGTATAGTCTCTTATCTCGTCGGAAATGTGCAAAATACGTACTCCTAAAAGGACGGTCTCGCCACGCCCACATTGACGTCCAAACAGGAGCAATGTATCAATTCAGAACCATCTGGAATTAAAAATAGCTTTTAATTTCATAATGTATACTATTTGAAAAATTGTTCGCAAACTACAGTGTATAATGTATAGCAATCACAATCTAGATTAAAAACTGCCTCTTAGTTTTGCCACACACAGGAGTATAACCAAAAATATTGCGTAGCCGGGAGGGGGGGGGGTCAAAGGATGGTTGGAGCTGTTAAATACAGCCAACTCTTTGTTTCAATTATCAACCAAAAATAGCCAATTTCACATCAGGGCAATTATTGAATCTTTGATTTGTTTAGGTAATTCCAATTAATCATGAATCGCATCTACATTACTCTTGCTTTGCTGTCATTTGGTTATTTTTTGGGAACAATGATGGTATTTGCGCACATAGCTACAACATCAGTTTTTGCCCGGGAACTAACCAATTCTACATATCTATCCACTATTCCCACTAGCTTCTTCGTTGGATCCAGCGCAGCTGTAATCTTTCCAGCTGGCATGGTGATGCAGTCAGTTGGCTACAAGATAGTGTTTGTTTTCGGCGCCGTTATTGGGACCTTTGGTTTAGTGCTCTGTTGCGCTGCGGCTTTCATCCAAAACAGTGGAATAGCTATGACATTTCTAATCCTAAGTATGATCCCACAGGGCTTTTCCTACGGCATAGTTCACTATTATCGTCACGTCGCTGCGGTATTCGGTCAGAGTACCCCAGGAAAGGGACCCCTGTACATTGCTGCTGTCTTAACCAGTGCCATGTTGGCTGGAATTGCCGGTCCGGGTATATCAGATCTCACGGCGCACGTGATAGCGGACTATCCCTATTCCTTGACCTACGGAGTCTTGGCGTGTGCCTGTGCCATTCAGTGTCTCGCCTTACTGTTCGTAGTTGAGCCCACGACTAAAGAAACTGTAGGCGGGACTTCAGAGGCTGCTGCCAGGCCGTTGCTAAGAATAATTTCACAGAGACGATACTATATGGCAGTAATTACGGCCACGGTTGCGCACGGAATTATGGCGATGCAGATGGGAATTACTCCGCTGATCCTAACAAAAATGGTATCGTTCCAGCTATCATCTCTGGTTATTCAGGTTCACGTTGTGGCGATGTATCTTCCTTCCTTCTTTACTAGTCGACTGATTGCTGCATTTTCTACTGATGTTGTAATAATTTCAGGCCTTTTGCTTGAAATAGCTGGTTGTGGAATTGCAATTCAGGGTTCATACGGTGCCATTCTAGCCGGTCTATTGGTTGTCGGAGTGGGTTGGAATTTCAGTTTTGTTGGGGCGACTTCTACTCTACCCAGTGTATATCGAAAAGAAGAAAAGTTTAAAGCTCAGGCTTTCAATGATACCATAATTTTTGGCGTTGCAGCAATAGTAACCTTGATCAGTGGAACAGTGCTCAAGGAAACAAGTCCGATCGCGATTCATGTGGGTTGTATTGTGGTTATAGTTATGACAATTTGCTTGACAATTCTTAGTATCATAGCCAACAAACGTACGATAAAAGTGTTGGACTCAATCGCTGCAAAACGTAATCGGTTAGATACGACAGCCTGCTTGAAAATGGTATTTCATTCGAAACTGGCGATGGAAAAACTGCTTAATCATTTCTGCGAGCTGACTGGTGCAGACGGAGCTGCTTTTGTGTCAAATTCTGAGTCAAAAGTTAGCTGGTCCGTCGCTGACTTAGATCCACACCTAAAGAAAAAAGTTGAAGAATTATTTGCGAAAACTGTATCTAGTAACCCAACGTTGGTCACCTCAACTCTCACAGATTCAAATTACTCAATAATTTTGAGACAATTTTATACTTCGAGTGGGAAGCCTGTAAAGTTCTGCTTTTATCAAAAACAAAAGAATGCCGCTTGGATGTATACTACTGATGAATGGTTCGATAAATACGGGGAGGCTTCCGCCAATTTATTACACAATGTCTCGATGTTAGCTTCAGAAGAAGACGATAACCCTGAAGACAGTCAAGCAAATGGTACACTTAGCTATCCATTGGCTTTAGAATTGGCCGATGAAATAGTTAAACTGTTTGAACAGCAATTGTTGAAACGAAGCTGTCGCCCTCATTTGCATGATCAATGGGAAGTTTTGGGGAAACCGTTGTTTATTCGAAAACTTGTCGATCGAATTGGGCTAGGTGAAACACTGATTTTTGTATTGCCTGCGTTTCCGTTCAAATCTCGAAACAAGGATACAAAAGTTATTTCTGATGCTCCTGATATGGCGGAGAAACTGTCTTTGGAGAAGCTGGAAAAGTTTTGTGATAGTGTTTGTCAGATTTATCCGAAAGGAGCTCAACTTTTAATCTTTAGCGACGGGCGAGTGTACTGTGACTTGATGGGGGTCAGTGACGAAATAACAACAAAATATCGAAACGACGTGAAGAAACTGGTTGATCGGCCAGATTTAATTTTTTGGTCGGACTTTGACATTTTCCTACCCAATTATGATCCACGACAGAAAAGGGAATTTCTAGAGAGTCTTTTCGGTTGTTCCATTGATACGCTAAAACAGCTAATAAAGAGTGATGAAGACTTTTCAGAAGTTTATAATGGTTTTCAGCAGTTTGCTCCGGAAGAATTGGGGTTTCCCGACAAATGGGGCAGGAAAAAGGTTTGTCATGTTGCCGCAAGAGTTGCTAAGAAGATGCTACAACGAAATATTGCGTATGGAAAGCTGGTCAAGTGTCTTTTTCCGAATCACATTCGGTTGTCAATTCATCCTTCGGGGAATAATCAAAAGTTTAGTATCAACTTAGCTCCTGGAGGTAAAGGTACTCCCTGGCACAACTGTGCTCTTCATCAAACAGACGGGTCCTGGAAATTTATTCGACGACGAGAAGCAAATGAAAGGGACTATGCTTTGCAATGCTATGGTGAACTAAACTTGTTGTATTTCCAGGAAAACCCTTGAAAACTGAAATATGTAATCAAAACGTTTTAATAAGGTACACCGTACACTATAAATGAAGAGTTATATTGATATGTTGTTTGGAATAGAGATGAGATCAGGGCCGACAAAGCCCGGCCCTGTCCGGCCCGGCCCGGCCCGACGGGCCGGGCCGGGCCGCGCAGACCTGGTTTTTAAACAGGGCCGGGCCGGGCCGGGCCTGGAAAAAATTTACTAAGGGCCGGGCCGGGCCGCGCAGCTCCCAATGGAAAAAGCCCGGCCCGGCCCAGCCCTGTGCGGCCCTGCCAAGCCCTGACGCTTCTCACATTAATTTATTGTACTTTTACACTTTCCAATTCTAATAATTGTTCTTGACTTCCTAAATCTAAAATTTTTTTGCTTTCTTTGCATCAAATGAGACTTCATTTGCCAAACATTGTTAAAGTTTACGTACTGTTTTTTTCAAATTTTAGTTAATAAAGAGCGCCTCTTTGTGTAACATACGTCTTCTTTTCAGTAACAAAACTTCAATTTACTATAATAGGTAAATGTTTTAAACTCACTAAAAACACATAAAACTATTTCGGTAAATCGATCTCAGGCTAATTTAGTCTTCCTATTATATAATTTCCTTAGTAGGGTAGAATGCTGAAATATTCGTCATGCACAGTTAAAGAGAACATGAACTTTGGATTTAGAGAATATTATGATTTTATTATAATAATATAATATAATATTGCGTCAGGTAAGAACACAAGGTTCTAAGTGTTTCAAAACTTTATAGAAGATTTTTTAAAAAATAAGGGCTTTTCAGGGCCGGGCCGGGCCGCGTAGACATAAACGGCACTCAGGGCCGGGCCGGGCCAGGGCCTGAAAATTTTGATACAGGGCCGGGCCGGGCCGGGCAGACCTAAAATTTGAGCAGGGCCGGGCCGGGCCGGGCCGGAAAATTCGGCCCTGATCTCATGTCTAGTTTGGAATAACAAGGGCCTGGACCAACGAAAATGGCTAAGAACGACTTAATTTGGGAAGAAATTGTAACCAAGATCAACCAGCACTACTTAATACACGAAGCAACCCGTCACATTCTGGCAGCTGAATATGATGAAATTGCCATAATGCGGTTTCGTAGAAACGTGGAATGCCTTTAATTCTCTAAAAATTAACACACCCCACTCACCCAGCTTAGCTTACCCAACTTGAATTATTTGAAAAAATCCACATGAAGGAACATCCTACTTGAAGGAACAGATCTCAATCTCTCTTTTGTTCACCCAACTCGCCCAAGATGAAAAAGTGAAACTTTTGCACAAGACCCACAGCTTGCCAGCTACAGGATCAGATCACAAGAAGTTGCAGTATTTGCTCAACCAACTCACCCAAGCTGAAAAAGTGAAACATAAAACATGAAGAAAAAAACCCTACCATAACACGATAGCCCGAACCAATCAGACCGGGACACAAACTGTAACGTTTGGGGGATATTCTGTACTTGGGCCCTAAGTCTTACTATCCGTTCTCGTCACAATAGCTCCGGAATAGCAGAAGACTAAGTCCTATTTTTGAATGGAAAACTAGTAGTCAGGCTTCTGCAATTTTGCAGCTATTCTTTCTTAGGTTGGTGCAGTCCACAGTAAGACTACACTTCCAAGCGCCCAAACTTAAATTTTTTAATATTAGCTACAGAAACTGAAATCTGTGCACTGGTGGAGAAATTTTCATTTACTGTTCATAACGATAGGATTACATTTTGATACGAGATATTTCACACCACCACATTCCACAACATGTTAAAACCGTGTCCCTACAACAACATACTGTAAAGATGTTTTCAGAATACAGACATCTTGACTTCAAATATGGGACAGAAAGCTTACTATAATTGGATCAAATAGTTTTCTCATATTTAACTGCAATTTTTAATTTTCCCACAATTTAGTGAAATGCCCGATTTTGAACACGCATTATTGTAGTCTACGGGCTACTACAAAAGAAGAATAGAAACGTAGTGGCATACAACGTAGCATAGTACGATAACGATGCAATTATATAGCTGGTACACTATATCTAATTTATATGTTTTGGTGTGAATTTAACTTCAGCTTTAGCTGGGATTTAATAATTTAAACAACTGAAATTAGTAATTTTGATTAAATTTTACAGTTCTTTGCAGATAAATAGGTCTAGGCTTCCAGGTCCAGATTATTAGTATTTAAAATCCTTATTATGCGTGTAATCTGCTTTCGCACCCCACTCTACGTGACGTGGCCACGAGCATATAATATATAAATATCTTCACTTTAGCTAACTTTTAGCTTCGGTTGCGCCGTCTTCACCATGCTTGCGCAATAAATGAAATGAGTGATGTCATAATATGATTATTATCAATTACTTACGGATTGTGTGTGTGTCTGTGTGCGGTGTAACGGAAATTTGGAAGTGGGGGAGGCTCCCCCCAACTTTTTTTGGAGGGGCCCCTCTGGAGACCCCGACCTCCCCCCAAGGACCCTCCAAGCATAGGTGTAATCATAGGTGTGTTAGGGGGGGGGGGGGGGGACCCCCCCCCCCCAAAGGGAGGGGACCCACACCCCCCCCCCAAACTAAAATTTTCTACCCCACCCCCCCAAAGCGCCCTTCGGCCGACCCCCCCCCCCCCCTAAAAATTGTCAACCCCCTACCTAAATTTTTGCAAATTTTTAGCCAAAAATTCGAAAATTTTCCAAAAATTAGCGAAAAATTGCCAAAATTTGCCTTATTACATTAAAATCGCTAAAAATAACTGAAAATTGAGAAAAATTTCAGTTTTTAGCGAAAAACCGATTTTTCGCCGACCTCCCCCTCGAAAATTTTTCTTACCCCTCCCCCCAAATCGACTTTTTCTCGACCCCCCTCCCCCTTTTTTGCCAAACCCCCACCCTACTTTTTTTCAAACCCCCACCCCCACTTTTTTCGCCAGCCACACCTATGGGTGTAATTGGGGGGAGGTTTGGGGGGGGTAACCCTCCCAGCCATTTTTACAAACCGCCCCCAAAAATTTTTGGGGGCCACCGGCCCCCCCAACTGGAGGGGGGGGGGGGGGGGGGGTCGCGCCAAAGGCGCGAAAAATTCGCCAAAAATCGGGTAATTTTAGGGCAAATTTTGCAAAATTTTTCAAAAATGTCCAAATTTTTGGCTTACAGTGTTCATTATTACGTGAAATACACGTTTTCAAAAGTTTTATGGACTTTCTGACTCAATATTGATCCTATTTTAGAGTTAGAAACATGCTGGCAATCAAGTTTTCGAGTTTAAAGGCCCTGTCTAATGTTAAAATTAGTTAATGGTTGGATGTTTTTTGGCATTAGCAATGGCTGAAAATGCGATTTTTGGCATAAAAATTGAAAAATTTTTTTGGGGGAGGTTTGGGGGGGGGTTGGGGGAGGGCAAAAAGGGGGCCGCCCCCAAAATTTGGGGGGAGGGGGCCTCCCCCAACCCAAATCCCCGTTACACCTATGCCTCCGCTCCAAGTCCCAACCCTCCCCCAAAATATTTCTATTTTTATGCCAAAAATCGCATTTTCAGTCGTTTCTAATGCCAAAAACCATTCAACCATGAAGTAATTTCATCATTAGACAGTAGTTCTTAACTCGAAAACTTGATTGCCAACATGTTTCCAAGTCCAAAATAAGGGCAATACACATAGTTTCACCGGAAATTTTGGTTGGGGGAGGGTAAACTTCGAAAATTTGGCGGTCGACTCCCGAAATGTGATGGGGACTTGGGAGTACCCCCCTCCAACCCCCCCCCCAAAATTCCTACCTCAGGAAATTTAAAAAAATGGCATAAAAACGCAAAATTTTCTGTATCTTAACGCTTTTTTCGTCAAAACAAGACTTGTTTTTATCGTTTTAGGTACTAGCGTAGATCCGGGGGGGGGGGCGGCCGCCCTCCTCGAAATAATGGCTTTGCCCCCCTGAAAAAATTGGGCAAAAGAAAAATTTTACGCCCAATGCTTAAATTAGCTCAATATCAGTGATGCATTTTCTACACCATTAAAAAATTTTCGCGCCTCCGGCGCGAATTTTGGCTATTTAGATTATCATAATTATAATTTTTCATTAAACATGGTAACAAATGTTTGTATATAAGTTGCTTTGCAGTTTTGCTGTTATTTGCGTTATTCCCAACATAATCAGCTTTGGCATAATTGGTTGATATGATCAGAATACGCAGTTCTTTAATGGGAGCATCCTAGTTTCAGTTTTCGGACAAGACAGTAAACGTAGAAAATAGCAAATATATAAAGGTACAAAATGTTGTTTGTTAATCAATTGATAAATCATTTATAAAGAATTAAATGTTTCAGTAGCGTTTAATGGCGAAATTTAAAATTTTTTCTCAACTTCTCGACCCCCCCCCGTTTGGGACTTAGGAATTCGCTTTCAGTTGCAACAAGTCGAAAACATGTATATACCGTAGAAGACTTTTGAATTAATAGGACAACTTGCAGTATAATACGCAGTGTGCATGTTACACAAAACGAGGAAATTTTACCCCCCCCCCCCCCCCAAAGTCCTCGGACAAAACCGCCCCCCCCCTGAAAATGTTTTGTACCTACGCTACTGGTTTTAGGCGTTTTCACACGGTTTTAAAGCGATTCTATTTTTCTATTCTATTCTAGGAAAATTTTTCAAAAAATGACCAATTTTTGGCAAAATTTAGCTAACTTTTTGGTCCCAAAAAGTGCTGGGGGGGGGGGGTTCGGAAGGGTATAGTCAAGCGGGAAAAAAACCCACTTTTCAGATTTTTGGCCAGAACTTTTTAATGGTTTGACATATCGAAATGCTGATTATACAGGTAGCTAGGCCTAGTCGTAAGCTTTCTTATGAGCTATAGAACACCTCTCTAGGGTGTGCCGTTAGCGAGAAAAATTGTCCCAAACTGGCGGGAAAAAAACCCAATGCGGGAAAAAAAACCCATATGCGGGAAAAAACCCACCCCAAAATATTTTTGGCAAGCTGCCAGGAGCATTTCAAACCATTCCAAATGAAAGAGCAGGTTGTTTTTAGTACAACTGCATCAAAATATATTAGTTTTTGTACTAAAATTGAGGTCATATGGTCATTTGAAAATGTTGTATCTTTAACACATAAACATATATAGGCAAATTTTGGAAATTTTTTAAAATTGTTTATTTTCGGCAGTTTAAGCATCCTATCGTGTAGAAAACGTGTTTTTCTTGTATTTAGAGCCAAACTAGACCCATTTTAAGACAAAAATAAGCATTTTTGGTCAAAATTGAAATTTTGGCTTGAAATGGCACCATGTCCGATTTAGACCCCCTGGACCACTCATAACAGTACGAACCCAGGTAAAACCTATACCAATTTAATCTATAGGCTCTATTAAACAAATGTATGTATTGGTTTGACCTTTCCGGTCAATGGTTAGAAAAAAAAACTAATTTTGAAAAGTGGGTTTTTCCCGCCGTTGGTTTTTTTTCCCGCCAACTCCAGGTCACCCCCAGGTCGCACCGGAGGGGTCAGAGCAGTGTGACATATATCATCATGAAGCGCAACAGATGCCCTACAGGTACATATAATCCGCTTTGGTCTAAGTCTTTCCAGTAGTTCAGGGTGGCCCGGCAAAGTTTGCCAAATTTCGGCACTTGGTCGGACCAAAATTTCCAAAAATTTCAAAGTCCCAAAAAATTTTCAGGGAAGCAGTGGGAGCTACCATAATACACCCTCCAGGGTTATTTTGGATGCTCTTCAAGATAGGCTATTAAAAACCTAGATAGCTCATACCGGTAAGCCCACACTGGGGGTGGGTTTTTTCCCGCATTGGCGAGTGGGTTTTTTTCCCGCTTGACTATATATAACCAAAAGTGGGGGGAGGGAAAGTCAAAATATCTGGGAGGGGGTAAAGCTGGTCGAAAATTTTGGGGGCGGGGCGGGGGTATCCCCCCAACCCCTCCCCCTTGTGAAACTATGGCATTACAGTAAAAGACGTGTATATATTTCTCGCAATAAAACACTTTTAGACCAAAATTTGGAGTTTTTGAAAAGTTTTGCAGAATTTTCCCTAAAAATACCCAAGTTTTGGTCGTTTTTCGCAACTTCGGCGAGACCCCCCGCCCCCCCCCCCCCCCCGGTTGGGGGGGGGGGGGGGGGCGTCCCCCCACAAGTTTTGGGGGGGGGGTTGAAAAAAGGGCTGGTGGGCTACCAGGGTATTTTTTAGGAATTTTTTCCGGGGGGGGGGAGAAATTTTTGCAAAAATGAGCCAAAAAATGGTATTTTTTGGCATATTTTGCATGGTGGAACGCAAAAAGTTCTCAAAAATGCCAGCAGGGCTGCCGCGGTTCCTTTTTTCCTTTATTTTCCTTTTTTTCGAGGTCGTCCTTTTTTCCTTTTTTCTGCAAAAATTCCTTTTATTTCCTTTTTTTCAATAATTTTCTGAAAATCGACAAAGATGTGCCTAAAATTTAGTCTTACGGTGAATATTGTTTAACTTAATTTTTCAGTTTTATTATAGAATAGCTAGATCTACATATATTCTTGCGTAATATGACTTAATAGCATAACCTGCAAGTACGAATTTAGAATTATAAAAATTGTTGGACTTATTTTTTGTTTGCTTAAAGACAAAAGTTAAAAATTAATTCGTACTCTATAGAATGTTTATATAATCTGGAGAAACATTAAACTTTACGTATATATATTTTGTAATGTGTGCATAGATTGCTGGAGAGTTTTTGAGCAAAATGCACTATTTGGGTTATTTGCAGAATGCACTAAATACGTATGGCAAAATGCGTAGATGTCACAGTCACGTTTTCCAAAAAATTTCTAGAAGTAAAGATTGCAGTTGAAGGCATTGGCGCACCAAGGGGAGGGGTTTTTGGGGGTTCCGAGGCCTCTTACCCCACACGAAATTTTTGGAGAGAAGGCATAAAGCGATCCATTTTCAAAGTATACAATAACAAATAAGAAAAGTTTTGTTCCTGCGTCGCCTCTATTTCAAGTTTTAAAAATTTGCGCGCCTGCAGATATCTTTATTTCTCTCAATTTTTAAAAATTTTCACGCCTAGCGGCATCACTCTTCTATCTGAATTGAAAAAATTTTCGCACCTGCAGAGCTGTTTTATCTCAGTTTTTAAACATTTCTGAGCCTGCGCCACTTGTCTACTTCACGTTATAGAAAATTTCGCGTTTTTCGATGTGAATTTTTAATTTTCATCTGCCGAATTTTTGCATCTCAATACTGTTTTAAACTTTTTGAAACTTACTATATACTGATAAACTGCAAAACTAAGCGTTCGTATTTCAAATCTTTTTAAAGATTTCCGTTACAGATTATATATTCATAATTTCAAAAAATTTAAGGACCTGACCTTGAGCTTAGCATTTCTACTTTAATCTATTTCCATTCGCATATTATAAATTGCTTTCTTATTTCCGGGTACAAGGTTAAACTTTATATATTAGTGGAATCTGGAGAAAGCCTATTTCTTCATTAAAAAGCGTTGAAGGTTCCATTGCCGATTCAGTTTCTGAAGTGCGGTGCTCCCCAAATCTCGCTGTTTTCACCCAGTTATAAGCTACTGCAAATATTTCGGATGAACTATTTTATGTCAGGTCGCATTGCTTTGCTTGTTTCTTTGCGTCAAAGTTTGATATTTAAAGGATAGATTCTCCACAACCTGTTCTTAAGGTGTTCTCAATTTAAACTTTAAAACTTCAAATCTTTACGAAGCTAGATAGTAATTATACAGGGTCGCCTTCCTGTTTGCGATTCGGGGGTCGGAAAAATTAAGATAAAAATACAAAAGGGGTACAAAACCAAAAGATGTCGCGCCTGCGGCGCGTATTTTCTATTTCATAATAGCCTATTTACTGTGATCAGAAAGACGAAGCTTGAAACGCGTCTAGTAGCGGCGCCAGGTTTTTTTTTGGAAGGGGGGCCCTTTTTTGGGAAATCCAAAATTTTCGCCAAATTTTACCTTCATTTTTCAAAAAATTTCTCGCATTTTAGCAAAAATTTTACGATTTTTAGCAAAAAATGCCGATTTTTAAAAAAATTCTTAAAACACTTAAACTATGCGTATAAACAGCTGAAAACTTTTTCTAGTGGGGGCCCGACACCCCAAAGAGAGGGGCCCAAATCGCAATGGGGGCTGGGCCCCCGCCCCCCCCCCCCTGGCGCCAAGTCCGTATTTGCATTTTAAATAGCGTTTTGCTTAAATTCTCTTTGCTTAGAAACGTATCCAATGTTTCAAACCATGTGTGGCTGTTCAAAATGGAAAAATTTAATTTTCTGCTCAGTAACGTTATTAATTTATCTCTTAAAATTCCTTTTATTTCCTATTTTTTGTCGGACAAATTCCTTTTTTCCTTTTTTCGGGTGCAAAATTCCT
>JASAND010003140.1:0-10602 GCA_030248195.1 Trissonchulus latispiculum | reverse complement strand
AAATTAGGATAACCTGCCATATTAATTTCTAATTTCGAGCGGGAAACCCGTGGCTAGTTAAGCTATTCTTAATTTACAGTTAATCCTGTACGTGTTTGTGTTCGTAGATTTTATGTTCCGACTGTCAGTCCTGTAGGCTTTGGCTGAGATTTAGATCAGCCGCTAATTTCAGTCTGACAAAGTCTGTCAATGCTGCTTTTTATTTTCAGTAGCCTTCTGCTGCTTAGCTGGCTTTTGTTGTACTAAACATGAACTGATGCAATTGTGTTTTGTTTATTTGTTCATGGCTTGTTTCAGTCTGAAGGACATCTTTCATGAGCGTGCCTGGCTGCGAACTGACATTTTCCATGTGCAAGTTCGAGTGACAATTGAAACCCGGGACAAGGAACACTGTGAAGAAATTGAAGCCGCTTTGCGCCAACGATATACTGATGTCATAACTAATCTGACGTTTTGATAGACAGCTGTATAGACATATAAGTTATTCATTCCATTTTATAAATTTTTATATATTTATTGCGCTTAAACTTCAGCTTGCTTTGTATCTTAGGCCAGTGTTGGTTGGTTTGACAATATTTTAGGCTTGACAACTATTTTACAATATTTGCTTTTTGTACGGTTATGGTAGCGCAGATTTTATAAATTTCAGACTATAACACTTCTAAGGCTTTGATAAGTTTATTAATGTGTTTAGCCATTGTTTGACAACAGTTCTATCAAGAGTCCATGATTTTCTTCTATATATTAGAAGAAGAGTAAGCCACTAGAGGGCTCCTCTTCCTGGCATTGCGTAACGGTGCTCCGACCACAATACCCGAATGTTCCCCCGTTTGGGGGGGTCGCAAATCATACCCCTCCCCGTTTGGTGGGGGGGAGTAGGCAACAGCCAATCAGATTGCAGAAAACCCCCTCCCCGTTTGGTGGGGGTGACAGGCCGATTCTGGCTTTTGAAAAAGGGTCCCCGTTTGGGGGGGGGGTCGACACAGAGGTCCCCGTTTGGTGGGGGGTATGCAAAAGGGGTCCCCGTTTGGGGGGGTCACAAAAAGTGGTCCCCGTTTGGGGGGGGGTCGCCAACAGCCACTCAGAATGAGCGAAACTTAGCCTGCTTGAGCGACCCCCCTCAAACGGGGACCCATTTTCGAATAGAACAAAAACTACCGTAATCCTCTGCTCTACCCCCCACCAAACGGAGGGGGGGGGGGTTTCTGCAATCTGATTGGCTGTTGGCTACCCCCCCCCCCCAAACGGGGACCTCTTTTTGGCTACCCCCCCACCCAACGGAGGGGGGGTATGCGATAGTCGATTTGGTCTACCCCCCCCCAAACGGGGGAACATTCGCGTATTGTGGTCGGAGCACCGTTACGCAATGCCAAGAAGAGAAGCCCTCTAGTGGCTTACTCTTCTTCTTAATAATAGTGCAATTATGCACTCTTGGTTCTATTGTTTAGTTCCTTTAGCAAAATTCTGTACCCAAATGTTGTTTCGTTTTGGGAATGAAAGAGTTATCCTCCCGACTTGGAGAGGGCATATGTAGCCAATAGCCAATCAGATTGCAGACACTCTTCCAAACTCTCAGGGTGGAAAACAGTTTGTGAGAATTTTCCTACGCTTCTCCGCCCAAACGTGTTAAGAACCTTCAATTGTTTGATTGGCTAATGGTGACTCTCCCCCACAATAGGTAGTGCTTTTTAGGCATTCTGAGGTAGGTTATAAATCTACCATATAACTCTCTTTAAGTTTTCTGAAATCTGGTTAGTTGGTTGGTTGGTTGGTTTTCTGGCTATCGCTTACCCAAACGGGACTGCTTTTATCTATCTTCCACCTCTTCGAAATACGGTTCATATAACGATATAACGAAAATGAAATTCATTCTACAAAAAGCTTCCGTGTTCAGCCGGAGCACTATTACACTAATGTTAAAAAAAGCAGCCCAGCGTCTTACTCTTCTTCTATTAATTAATAATAAAATTATGAACATGACAATACACCCTTTGTTGGGAGTTGCTGTGCTTTCGCTGCTACGTGCTAGCAAGAGTACATAATGATAAGAGTATGACAAGCGTCACACTATGCAGTGAAGGCCGCTGAAATTAACAGGGGCCCAATTTGGGGATGGGGTTTAAGCGTTTATGTTTAACACTTGTATGTAGAAAACATGCTATTAAGCGAGTGAACGACCCCCGTTTGGGACTATGTACCCATATAGGGGCGGTGTGAGAGGGGTTCAGTTCGTGGTGGAGGGGGTCAGCCGATAGCGCGCATAGGATAGTTTTGGCCTTCACTGCATAGAATGTGACGCTTGTCATACTCTTATCATTATCTACTCTTGGTGCTAGCTAGTACTTTTTTGTTGTACGTATGTTTTGCAGCTTGTTTTAGTTGTCTGTAAAGTTGGCATCAATTTAATTTAATTTGCTCATTATAA
Organism: Trissonchulus latispiculum; assembly: GCA_030248195.1. NCBI lineage: Eukaryota > Metazoa > Nematoda > Enoplea > Enoplida > Ironidae > Trissonchulus > Trissonchulus latispiculum. The sequence continues at coordinate 8,177 of JASAND010003140.1, read as the reverse complement.
TGCTCAGTTTTGCAATGTTAACAGCTTCCTTGCTATATATTGAAGATTTTACAGTTGTTAGTATATCAGTAAATAAAACGGTAGCTTTTAGTTTTTGTTTTTACGGTATAATATTATAAATATAAGGAGCTTTTATGAACACAAAATATGACAAAATATGTGAGTTATGTACGTTTTTAAAAGAAAAGCACCCCTGTTTAGGAAGGGGTAGTTGGACGGACACGACTGACTACACCACCAAAGAGGAGGGTTTTCTACAACCATATTGGCTGCTCCTTGATGCTTGTGTACATTTATTATAAATACATTTATGTCGGCCCTAGACAAAACTGATATTAATTCTTCAATTCGACATTCCTGCTTATGTGTTCTTATACGTAAATGCTTGAAGTGTTGATTGCTTCAGTGGAGTTCGCAGCGGAAAGTTGATATGCAGTTTGTCTGGGAGTAAGCGTGGACAGCATTGCGCCTCCATTCGAAACGTGAGTATAGTGCTTTCCTTTGGACTTTCCACAAAACAGGACTCTCAGCTGTTGTCTGTACTGGGGACTAAACCAACACTGTAGCAGAAAAGTTAGGGTAAAGTTCAGGATCAGCATCATATTGGCGACATCAATGATCACGCGTCTGAGATGGCTTTTGCGAAACCCAATCTCTTTCACAACGTCAATCAGATAGAAAAGCTCTAAAATGGCGCTGGGCAGATTACAGACAAGAAATGCTGTAATGGACCCCAGACAGAGGGCGGTAGCTCTTTGATGTTTCTGAGCAAGACGTCGGAATGGGGTGGAGGAGATATCCATCCCAGATTTGCTGTTGTCTACAATTATCACTGAGCTTAGTTTCACCCTGGTTGAACCGCAGCGGATTTGACGATACTTGATAAAGAGCCAAGTGTAAACTATGGATATTAGGATCAGCAGGAATACTTCAAATATGGCGGCGATGCAATACCTACAATAAGCACAAAACAGTCATAATCCTGTATTTGAAATTTTATGTTTCGAACTCAAAGCTTTACGATAACCTGCTAGCTCTTCTAGCTGCCTGTAAAGTAGCGTTGATTTTGATTTTGATTCATCAGGCAAGCATTCCTTAATTTTGGATAAAGAACGACAACTTTTATCGTTTGTGGACTATTTCGCGATTCTGTGTTCACGTTAAATGCTTTATATATGTAATATTGTTTTTGCGATATTGTTTAGCAGCATTATCACCACCAACAAAATCTCTTAAAATTCAGTTATAATGACACTGTTTGACTATTTAAATCTCTTAGGGGTTTAATCAATATCCGTTATTCAAAACTCTAACTACATACCTAACATATCTAATCCATCCAATATTAACCGGACTTAAGCAGTAGACCACATCAGATACATTACTGATTGCCTCATCGACTGAAACCCGTCTCATAGTCGAGAGGGGAGTGACCACGATTGCCACAATGGCGAAGAAGGTCACCACCAGGATCAGGTGGCGTCTTCGACCGCTACTTCGCAGAGTCTTGAATGGCTGTAGGAGAGCTCGAAGCGGTTCCACACTCAGCGCAACCACAATCAGATTTCCACTGAACAAGAAGAGATTCACAAAATACTGCTCAAAATGGGCATGAAAGTACATGACAAAAAAGGATTTGGTGTTAACCGCATTATTCTTGCGAAGAATTGCCGGAATTACGAATATAGTGTTGGTCATATAGGTTATCGATAGGGCCTTCAGATAGATCACGAATCTGATAGATTTCATTCTTCGACGCAACAAAATCGTAAAGTTCAACAGCTGAACACAAAATCCAATAGCCATTTCCGTAGGTAGAATGACTTTATTGGTGATAGTATCCAGTTGTCTCGCAACGGTAGCGGTTTCATTACATCCAAGAGACATTGTGCCTTTACAGTTCAACTATATTATCTTGTTAATGGACAAAATAACCCTGAAACATACATGCAACCAGATCTTGAAACAAATAGCAAATTATATAATCTCACAAGTCTGCTTTATCATCAAAGTCTACTCGTCAAAATTAGATCTAATCAAATTTCAAATTCAACAGGAAAAAAATCAGTCAAACAGATAATCAATGCTAAAGGATGGGGTGCAAGTTTTCGGTGGAAAATAAATTATGGTGAGACTGTTTGAAAGGTTATAAAGTGTCAAACGCAGATGCTTATTACAGCTTTTTTATGCCAACGAAAGGCACCAATTTCCAGGTCGACATAGCCAACATATTGCCGTCAAATAAAATCCATCTCGTCAAAATAAGTGAAACAAGATAAGCCCCCAGTTGTTTGTTTCAAAAAGCAATGCGCCACAAATTTTATACATTAGTTTTTCAAAGACAACTTTTTCTACTAGTCAAAGCTCAGGTACTGGTACTATACAATAAGGTGGTTTAAATAAAAATATTCGTCGGTATTTTGGATTTGATTAATCTAGAAATGTGGATGACACAAAGGAGTTCGTCGCGTCAAAGTATACTGTTTAAAACTTATTTATTTAGGCGTAGGTAAGCTCAGGTTAGCCATGCTGAATTCTAGCTTTAGCTTGAAAACTTTTGATCATGAATTGGTTATGTGGATCCTGAATAATTGAATTGTTGAAGCCACCAGCCACAAAGAGAGGTTAATCTGGTAAACTAGTGCCCGGGTAGCTTCGTAGATTAGCAAAGTGGGTATATATAGTAACAATGGATTTGTTCTTGGTCGAAAGGATTCATCCTACTGTTTGACTTTCTGATTTATGACTTTATAATAGAATATGAAAACATTTGTCCAAGCAAGAGTCTATAATACCAAGAGTAAGACACTCAGCTCTTCCTAATAGAATAAGCTTGCAAGATGCTCGAAACATTAAGGCCGAAATCTCGGGGCTTCTCAGCGTGTAAATATACAACGCTGACATTTTTTAAAAACGGGCGTTTTCGACAAATTAAATACTATACGTTGAGCTAGGAAAATCGTACGGCAATAATTTTTATATCATTATATTGCGTATAACGAGATCTTTTTAACGATATAAAAATTATATAGTTCGGTTAGGGCAAGAGTATATAATAGGAAGAGTGGGAAGCTTGGCCCTTCCTAATGGAAATGGCCTGCGAGATGCTCGGCACATTAAGGCCGAAATCTCGGGGGGGGGGGGTACCGCTTAGCGTTGTTAAGCGTGTGTTTATATGCGATTGAACTGAAATGTATTTGATTGGCTACTTAGCTACCATAGTCCTCATCAGTGCATTTCAGTTCGACTGCATATAAACACACGCTTAACAACGCTAAGCGGGACCCCCCCGAGATCTCGGGGGGGGGGTCCGCTTATACACGTAAATTTGACATAAGGTAGGCGATTAGCCAATCAGATGCGTTTTAGTTCTAACGCATATAAACGCATGCTGAACAACGGTAAGCGGTACCCCCCCCCCGAGATTTCGGCCTTAATGTGCCGAGCATCTCGCAGGCCATTTCCATTAGGAAGGGCCAAGCTTCCCACTCTTCCTATTATATACTCGTGGTTAGGGTAATCTATTACAAATCCGGCAATAAAGCAACCTTGCTACGAAAATTCTGGGAATTTCATCATTTCATAGCCTTACGCCATCATGCTTTACGTTGTTCTGTTGAATTTATGAGGGATTGCCTAAACCGAACTATATAATTTTTATATCGATAAAAAGATCTCGTTCTACGCAAATGATATAAAAATTATTGCAGTACAAGTTTCCTAGCTCAAGTTATAGTATTTTATTTGTTGGCCTTTGTTTCGAGCATCTTGCAAGCTTATTCTATTAGGATGAGCTGAGTGTCTTACTCTTGGTATTATAAACTCTTGGTCAAAGCCCAAGGAACGACGATTTTTCAGTTTCTTTTAATTCAATTCATGTATTCAGTAATTTGGTTTATGTAGTTCAATTAATTAATTTATTTTAATTTGTCTAATTCAGTTCATCTCAGTTGGGATTATGGATAGTGTCAGCTAATTTCAAATTTGTCTCGGGATGGGGATGCTGATCGCATTTACGTGAAGTGTTCTCCAAGGCTATCAGTCAGTAAATTTATTACTTTCGTAGCAATTAACGGGACTGTCCGTTCTGTCGTTGATCTCTCCTAGTCTCTGCAGGGGTCGCTACGCAGCTCACCTCCTCATAGCGAGATGTGAGCGGAAAGTAGGCAGAAAACCTGATTTTTCGACTACGACAACTATAGTTGTGTTGTTCCTTTCCGAAACTAAGACGATACTCTCCCTCGTCTATTCTAAGCGCGCATTACTAAACAGAGCGTTCAAGGCTACAAGTGGCTGCCTGCCATGAAGGAAGTGAAGGAAGAAAGGAAAACGGGAAAGTAATAACATGTTTGGAAACTATACAATAAATTTTGTATGGCTTTAGAAAAAAATTGAAAGGGATTATTAAATAAAGGAAGTTATACAAGGAAGAAATCCTTGGATGGACTTTTGTTGAAGCTCTCGAGCTACAATTTCGCTTCGTAGGTTCTTGATTCTGGTGTAGACTAGTTGGATATAATTTCGCTAAAGCAAATTGATAATTAATACCATTATGAGATAAACCAATTGTTGTAAACACTGACTAACGTCACTCAAATTGTGGAACCCATCTCTTGAAATTAGAAAGCTGGAGGGACTAGGTTTAACTGGTTTGTAGAGACAAGTTAAGAAAGCTAACAATATCACTAACCCTGGAGCCTGGAGTTGAGATATGGGTAAAACCTATGCATAAGTGATTAAGAGTACAATTTTCATTTATCTTTTCCTTATTCATGAAATGGGTGCAGTTACTGGGGAATGTCAGACTAATAGAGTCGTTAGAATGCAATAATAAATGACTACACCTGTAGGCTAGGTGAAAAGCTATCTGTGCGTAACCTTGGATAAAATCAGCATATTCTTCATGGGGTGCAATTAACCATATACGATGGGAACAGAAACCCTCAAAGTTGGGATTCAGATTTTGGGTCTTGCCCCCCAGTGTGTCCGTGTCCGGTCACAGTGTCCGAAGAAGCAAGATTGGACGGATTAAGTTGAAATAGGGTAAGGGTAGGTTTTCGGACCTGATAATTTCAAAAATGCAAAAATTTTAAAAAATTTAAAAATTTTTTTTAAATTTTAAAATTTAAGTTGGTAAGGGGGGAGTGGGTACTAAGGGGATCAAATATTTTCTTGTCACCGACTTTTCTGAAAGCGTGTAGGGGTTTCCTAGGGCACTGAGCACGAATCTGAAATCCATTTTCCGATTTCTCTTTTCGTTGGCTCAATATAAGCTAAACTTTTAAGCTTGAGATGCAAGCTTGCCCTGAGCTCTGAGCTAACGAAAAACTGATTTGAAAAACGGACATTAGATTCGTGCTCAGTGCTGCAGAAAACCCCTATGTGCACGTTTTCAGCAAAATCAGTGACAAAAATGTTTTCGATCCCCTTACCAACCTAAATTTTAAAATATTTAAAAATTTTTGCATTTTTGAAATTAGCAGGTCCAACAACCTACTCCTACCTATTTTAGTTTCAACTTAAACCGTCAAATCTTGCTCCTTCGGACAGTGGGTGAGGGAATAATGCGAAAGTTCCCAGATTTTACGTCGTGTAGTGTATTTAAGTGTAATTTTAATAATAATTTAATAATAATAATAATAATGTAATTTTAAGTAAAATGTTGAAAAACTCTCTCAGGTCTTCCTAGACAGGAGATTTCATAATGTGAGTTTGAACTTTCTGACTGATCCAACAATTACACTTATGCATTGACACTGGTCTGATTCCGGGGATTAACCCTCCTGCTTCATGATGAAGGGCTGAAGAGGCTGAAAATTCACAAGAGGGCTGAAATAAGAGCTTATCATCGAAGAACATCTGAAAGGTTGCAGGGAGCTCATAGTTCCATACCTTGATTGCCGAAGAATTCATGGAAACAACTAACCATATAATTCATATTTAGTTTGGTTTTAATGTTAAGTCTTAAACTTCCTTGTTATTAAAAAATTATTTGCACTCGAGTTATGGTGTTTTGTTTTATCAGCAGGGAATGCAAAGGAAATAACGACATTTTGGAAAACATGTGAGATAAAAATTAAGTCAACTTAACAAACTGAGTCAACTCATCAAAAGTCTGAGCGTAGATTAACATTTTTATCTATTGAAAAATCCCTTGAGGTCAGATTACATATGCAGAATTCACACACTTTTGAAGTTTTCTCTTTATCCACTAAATTAAATTGTTTAGTGCTCCCAGAAACCTGCTAAAAGAATGCCTTTTCGAAAGCAAAATACCTATGCCTATAGCAGATAGTAAAAGTTTCAAGTCAACAATTTAACCGCAATATTCGATGGGTACTTGGTTAAGACCAAGATTACATCCTACAGTATGACAGCTGTCATACTCATAAGCGCGACACATCCTCTGCAGGCTAACGGCTGCCCCCCCCCCCCAATTAGAGCCCTCACTTCAAAGAAATTTGTGCGCTATGCTTGTGTTCTAAAGCTCGAAGCAGACACGAAATTCGCGCACATACTGCTTGGGTTTTCGAGCTTTAACACAAAAGCATAAAGCGAGTGAGCGTACCCCCGTTTCGACTGGGTACCAATTTGCGGGGAGGGGGTGAATGAGGTCCAATTTGCGGGGGGGTCAGCCGTTAGCATGTAGAGATTGTGTCACACTTATAATATATACATGTATGTATTATGTATGATGTATACATTATGTATTATGTACTCTTGGTTTGACCTAAATTGACGTACCATTTATACAATACTATTAAATTTTTCTATGTTCTAAATATGTACTATGCCTACGTTGATAACTTTTTATTGTATCATATATACTGGCGGTGCTTGTATACACCCGTCCAACGTACTGGTGAGTTTACCGATTAATACATTCTCTAATATAGCAGATAGTAACGTTTTCAAATCAACAATTTAACACAGTATTCGGTCGATCGGTACTTGACGAGATAAGATTGCTTTAGGTAACTGCATTAAGCCCTACATAAGACCTGCCTAATTTAAGGAACTGATTAATTATTCAAACAAGAAATTATACTGAAACACGACTGGAAATTCCTGCTTATAGAATGAATTAATTTAAAACATCCTCGGGCGCACTTCCTCTTACAGTTGTAAAGAGGAGTAGTTCAACGTCATAACTCAGTAACTTACAGACAGGACATCTCGAAGGCAGTGTTGTTCACCGGCCTAATTTTTCGTAGGCCAGCCAGTAGCACTTTTCGCCGGCTATCCAAAATAAAACAGAAATATAAGATATTTGATTGATAGTTTTCAAGACAGATGGTACCCAGTTTAAGGTGATAAAACGTAAAACTGTCCCCGGCTGACCTGCCTGTGCATGTAGCTGACCGGCCGGTCTGCCTGTTCTTTGCCGGCCGGATCATTGCGGACTATTGTTGTGCTCTACACTTTTGCTCTGTGAACTAACTTTCTAGTTTTTCGCTATCGCAAAATATTACCAATTTTCTTATTTTGGTGTCGAAAACTTGTCAATTTTGCAGAAATCAAATAATCAATTGTTTCTTGAGCTAAGCAAATCGTATAATTAAACTAATTAACTAATTAATTAAATTTGAAGGTCTCAGAGATGCCAATGATATATCTAGGGCATGGCCACCTTTCAACTGCTGCTCCATCTAATTTAACCAATAATTCTTTAAAACATTCGAAAATCAAATATATACAAACCTTAATTTAAACCAGCACCTGATCTGATAGTGCTAGTCATTTCTGATTCGCTGCTGCATACGGACAAACGAAAAAGTTAAACGTTGTTCAAGTCCAAACGGACAACCCTTACAGACAAACGGATAACAGAAAAAACAGCAAAACAGCTAAGGTAATGAAGCAACCATGGACAAAAGGACAAACGGACAACAGCAGAACAGCAAAGCAGCAAAACAGCAGAAGTATGAATCAATTTTAGAAGGGACAAACCGGACAAAAGAACAACAGAAACGGACAAAAGGACAGAAGTATGAACCGGGCTTAGAAGCAAGTCTTGAAGCTCCGGTGCAGAAACGAAAATATGTTTTCTCAGGCTTATAACACTGGTTTGCACCAAATGTGATTAGTAAATGATTAGCGAATTTCGTGCTAAGTGCTTGCTTATTAAGTGGTTAATCTGTAAAGTTGGAAGTGTATGGGCAACCAAACTTTACGGG
>JASAND010003139.1:0-72159 GCA_030248195.1 Trissonchulus latispiculum | reverse complement strand
TGGGTAGCCTACGTTTTGACTGTTTTTGTCTGTATAGTGTGATGGGTAGCCTACGTTTTGACTGTTTTTGTCTGTATATTTTGGGTTCTGCGGCTACCTATTTGTCCTTTGTACAATATATGAGTAAGAGCTGATGAGTCTAGGATTTTAGAATTTTGTCAGAGAACGGAATGCATAGGAAAAGAGAGACTAGAAATGTTTGTTGTTTGTTTATTTGTTTGTTTGTTTGTTTCTTCTGTTTGCTTGACAGCATATTGAATAGTTGTAATGCTTGGCTGACATAATTGTAATAATTATTTTTGATAATAGTTAATAATACTTTGACAGTAGTTAATTTCCATCCGTGACTGTGACCCCCTCCTCTGTAACTGTGGATGTAAGTGGAAATTTCCTGTTTGTTTCCTTTTGCGGGGTCGGTCGCTGATTAATGTGAAAATTGAACAGAAAAATATTTGCTAGAAAGATTAGAAATTGCTTACCTGGGGAGTTTTTCGTCCCCAGGTAACCCCAGGTAAACCCCTTAGCAAACCACCTAAAGAGATAAGATGCAAATTTTTCCTTCATCAGAAAATTATGGCCGTTTTCGATAAAGACTTGTAAGAAACACCGGCAAATGCTGACTGACAGGTACTGGCAAAACAAAGACTGAAGCGCTGGGTGAATAACCCAGAACTAATCTTGTTTTTCTCCAAGCAGTCAGTCTTGGGGTGGACTCAGTTGAGAACGGTTGTATCAGTCTTTGTTTCTTGGCCTTCTTTGGCAGCTCAGGGAGAGATTTATTTCTGAGAGAGTGCCGTTGGCGCACAGTGAATCAGTCTTGTCGCAGCATTTTATCTAACACTAGCCCCTTGGAAGTCACCGGTTATTACCTTATCTCTGATTGCTCGTTACCTAGTCTTTGCCTTCTCACCTGCCAGTGGATATCAGCTTGGTAAGCGTAAGTTGAAGAGTTGGAAGTCCGACACTGTTCACGGTGGTTTGTTTAGTTACCTTGAAAGAAGTTTTGAGTTGAAGTTTCGAAGTGAGTCAAAAATTCACTGCTAATTGAGGTACGACTGGTTAGCTGAGTTTGTATTAGAATCACAAATCTGTGGAACACTCAGAGTCTGTAATCTCTTAATGTTCGTTGTCCTATGTACACTGTTTTCTTGCCTCTAGAATAATATCGATCATTTGTATGCTATTGTCTGGTGCTTGTAACATTACTTTGACTGCGTAACTAGGTATATTGAAATTGACTGTTATCTTAATCTTGTGAATTAATAGAACCCAAACGTTTATAGTCTTGCCTCTCTTAGGGAATTAATGTTTCAATTTAGCAATAACTTAGTATTGTTACGAAAAGGTATTTACGGAAGTCTTCTAGTATTATTGATTGATAGGGTGAACACTGATCTATTTATACCTTCTGATTCTAATCTATAGGATAGTCTCAGAACCTGACGAAGTGGCAACGGAACCCGAACCGGTTGATAATTAATGGGAAACTACTTTTCGAAGCGTCAGGGTCTAAATCTCTTTTCTTTATTGAACTTAATCTGAAGAAGAGGTGCTAGTGACTAATCATCGCAGCTATAGTGGATTGCTTAAGACGATAATAGTGTGATAATTGGGCTACGTTGTGGGTTGGAGGCTGAAAACCCCTGGAAAATCGAAAGAGAGTTCAAAACCAGTGCTTTGAAGTTCATAGTTTGACTAACTTAACCCCCAGCGCTAGCCTATTTTATTACATATAGACGAAATAGCAGCCGAGTCGCAGGCTTGCACTCGATCAGGTAGTACGGAGTTTTCACAATCATATTAGCAATAACGGTTACAGTAAAGTATGCAACTTTTTTGTTACATGGATAAGCAACAGTTTTAACATCTATGCATTCTACTGAATCCGTAAAGCTAACGATTCAGTAGTTAAGCTGCTTTGACACTAAATGGCATCGGTTTGGGCTCAGATATGCAAAGTGCACATAAACATAACCAAATAGAAACTGGTCTCAATTTTTTATCGTATAAAATTATATACTTTAGTGATTTTATACGATTTTTATGATTTTCATCATCACGTTTCTAAGGTATTAGCTTGCTGCATTCCCTAGGTCAGAACGAGCCACAATTTAATTGACTGTTACTGATAAAGTTAACTATTGCGCAAAGTTACCCAAAAGGCAGTTTATTAACTTAATTCAGCGCAAAGCTATAGGAAATCGCCAAAGTTCAAACCTTGTCGAAGCCACAAATTTATGAATGTTGAATATTTTCGTTTGGGTTAAAACCAATGTATACTTGTATTAATGGTTTTAACCCATTTGATTCAGGTAACCTGCTGATCCTAAGTGGAAGATTCCTTGACATAACTAGTTCGGTTGCCCTATTTCAATCTGGATCATCTAATAATTTATTACGGTGTAAGTCTGTGAGACTCTTGCTATTGCCCGATCCCTAGCGGGCCTATCCTATATCTTGGATCGGGTACATGCTAAAAACTTTCATCAATATTCTCAATTTACTACTGATCAACAGATAATGAAAGCGTAAGCCGGACTTAGCCTAATCCCAAATGGACTATCTGGGAACGTGGAGTCCCGAATTATCGTGCATCACAAAACTTTAACCTAACTATTGCTATTAAAAAGGACACTGGAGAAGCGCGTTTGATCCCACGATTTGCCTTTGTTTAAGCTATAACTTATAGCTTCTCAACAGGAGTAATGTCCCTCTCTTTTTAACTTATTATTTGAAAATTGTTATGTTGTTTGAAATTATCTAGTTGCAAAGGTCAAAGTTCGCCTCTAAGGGATTGTAGTCCAAACTTCTTAAAGTAGGGAACAAAATTATTAATTGAAGTTTGCAGACAAGGAATACAGTTTGTGTTTTAATTGAATTGATACACACCGTTTGAAGTTTATAATTAGTTATTAGGAACTATTGTTATTTGAATTTGGTAGAGTTATCAGTATCTGTCATCCTTACCTGTCTGTCTTAAATTTATCTATACCATTGTTCTTACACTGTATTAGTTGTCATTCTGGTATCATGATCAGTATCTTACTTTAACCTTTATACTATACTAGTGTTCTTCTATCCATTAATAAATACCATCTGTGTGAAAAATCTGACCTGTCGCTGATTTCCCCCTGCTAATCGACTTGGAAGCCTGCACTTGTCCTGGTGACTGACCTGTTGCGTCAGAACGCTCCTATCCATACTCCAGGTGCGATTGGATAGAGCCTGAAACCCTTAATCAAACGAACTCACAACAGTACCCCTAACAGGTTGGCTGTAGAGATCCCCGATTTTGGCAAACTACCTTTCGGGAATCTGGTACCTAAGTTTGTCTAACTAGGCAGACGCGCTAACCTTCCGTGTAAGTGAACCTTAATTGAAACGACCCCATTCTTGATCTTAGACTCTAACTTAGAAGGGAAAATCAAATCAAATCGAATTAGTCGAATTGTTAGTTTAATCTAACTCAGTTCATTACAGATTTTCTTGTTTTTGCGTCGAAAACTTGTCATTTTTGCAGAAATCCAATAATCCATCATTTCTTGAATTATGCAAGCCGTAAAATCAAACTAAGGGCGTCGACATGAAGGTCTCATAGGGGCAAATTATCTGACGCATGATCATCTTCCAACAGCTATCCCGTAGGCTGCTATCACAAAAACTGTAGTTTTCGCAAAAACACGACCAATTTTTTCCAAGGATTGTGGAGCATTCACCATGCAAGCTGGAGAGCTGCTACTGAACAAATGTGTTCTGCACAAATATGCCCAGGGACGATTTTTTAGTTTCCCCGATTGCTGCTTTCTAGCTAAAGTAATCGCTTGACAAATTTGAAAAAAGTAGGCAAAATCCAGGTTACGCACACATTTCAGCTTATTTCTCTGTAACGAAGACCGATTTCACAATAAATAAAAAATCGTCCCCAGCTATTTGATGGAGGTATCGAATGATATAACTGATGTCTCGCGAAAGAATTCACTTGAGTCTGCAAAAATTATGGAAAATTATACTTCTTCTAAAATGTGTTAAAAATATTTTAGAAAAGCAACGTTAGTTTCGTGGCATGCATTAAAAAGAGAAAATGTCAAGCTACATTTTGATATAAAAATGGCTTCTTAACTCCAAGTAATGAATGAGTAATAATGGTGCAAACTTTATGCGACCAAAGGGAATCACCACCTTAAAGTGGTGGTTTCCTTTTGTGTAGATTTGACCCTAAACGCTACAATTCTTTATGAAAGTAGATGAAACTTTCCAAATATGCTATTTTGGTGTTCTTTAACATTCTTGGACCAGTCCCACATTTTTAGGTGAAAAGATGAGAAATTTTCGGTTTTTGGCATTATACTCTCAGTAGGTAGTCGATACATCAGATTGGTTGTTATGGATGGAAAGAGGGTACAAAAACAAACATTTATGCTTTTACATCCATTATTAAGCTATCTCTAGTGGTTAAGTCAATATACGCCAAAAACGATTTTTGGGGTCAAAAAATGGCTGTTTTCGAAAAATCAGTTTTTTTCAAAATTACTGCTAAATCGTGTGAACAATTTTCGGTTATTTATACTCAATCGATAAGCGGTCTACTTACCAATTTTATCAGTGCTTATTAGCTGGGATTCGTTGCTTTAGGTTATAGAGATTTGGCCGAAAAACCATGTTGGCAAAAACTGTTATTATTTTGTTTTGAACTGCGATTTCTCAAAAACTACCCAATGGATTCGCCTGATTTTTGGCTCGATGAAAATTGGCACTATTGCGGAGGGACATTTTTCTTGGTTTGACCTAAAACTTCGCCAGTTGCGAGAAGATTGAATACAAAGTTGCGAAATTTAGTGTCACCGCACATTTGCCGGAATTTCTGGAGTATTGAGGCTTGTTGAGCCAAATCCAAAAAAATGTCCCTCGGTGCATATGTCCTTCATATCATGACACAAGAAAAAATTTTGGCCGATTCTACAGTTTTGAGAAATCCATGTTCTAAAATTTTTGATCTATATTTAGCCTGTCAGAAGTCAGTATGCCAGAAAATTTTTGCTAGTTTGTGCTAATTTTCTGGTTGCGTAAGCTCATCTGAATATGCAGATTATAAGCTTTAAAACGATGTATAAAGCTCTTTCCAACTCCCAAAGCTGCGAAAGTTATAGCGTTTCAAAAAAATAACGACAGAAGCACTGCACAAAAGGATACCACCACCTTAAGGTGGTGATTCCCTTTGCTCACAAAAGTTTGCACCATTATTACTTATTCAAGAAGTCATTCTTATATCAAAATGTAGCTTGACATTTTCTCTTTTTAATGCATGCCATGAAAGTAATGTTGCTTTTCTAAAATATTTTTAACACATTTTAGAAGAAGATAATTTTCCAGAATTTTTGCAGACTCAAGTAAATTTTTTCGCGAGACATCGGTTATCCTCCATCAAATAGCAGGGGACCATTTTTCATTTATTGTGAAAGCGCTCTTTGATATAGAGAAATAAGCTGAAATGTGTGCGTTACCGATATTTTGCCAACTTTTTCCAAATTTGTCAAGCGATTACTTTAGCTAGAAAGCAGCAATCGGGGCAACTAAAAAATCGTCCCTGTGTATATTTGTGCAGAACACATTTGTTCAGTAGCAGCCCTCCAGCTTGCATGGTGAATGCTCCACAATCTTTGGAAAAATTGGTCCTGTTTTTGCAAAAACTATATTTTTTATGATAGCAGCCTACAGGATAGCAGTTGGAACGCGATCATGCGTCGGATAACTTGACCCTGTGAGACCTTCAGATCGACGCCCTTAGTTAGATTTTACGGCTTGCGTAGTTCAAGAAATGATGGATTACATTGATTTCTGCAAAAACTACAAGATTTGACAGCCAAAACAAGAAAATCGGCTATATCTCACGGTAGAGAGAAACTAGAACATCGGTTTAAAAAGCAAAAATATGAAGCTCAACGAGATCTTTCGAATGAATATAGTCATAACGGTATATCTTCTGTCAAACTTTCAAAAAACCGCCCTTAACGGAAATCTTTAATTTTTGAATCGGGATTGCGCGGAGGGTGTTAGAACGCTAAAAGAACTTATTTCGGAAAGTTTCATCAAATTTCATCTTGATTTACGCCGCCAAATAACAATATGTGCCCAAAAGGAATCACCACCTTAGCAGATGTGCCCTGCACAAATTTACCCAGGGACGTTATTATAGTTGGCCCGATTGCTGCTTTCTATCTAAAGTAATCGCTTGACAAATTTGGAAAAAGTAGGCAAAATACAGGTTACGCACACATTTCAGCTTATTTCTCTACAACGAAGACGATTTCACAATAAATAAAAAATCGTCCCCAGCTATTCGTGGCATGCATTAAAAAGAGAAAATGTAAAGCTACATTTTCATATAAAAATGGCTTCTTAACTCCAAGTAATGAATGAGTAATAATGGTGTAAACTCTATGTGATCAAAGGGAATCACCACCTTAAGTGGGTGTTCCCATAAGCGCGAGAATACGGTAAAGCAATTCTCGCTAGTGAATGCTATAACAATGTGTCTGCAAGAAAAAGCTTTATGAAAATTGTGGTCAAAACTGGACAATCATATCGTTGAACATTGTGAACGGCGGAAACGCGTCAAACAAGCGTTAGAAGATCTGATATTTTAAATAACCTCGATGTAATGATTTTAATTGCAGTATGTTTGTTAATTATTAAAATAGAACTCTTCACAAACTATTCCGTTGAATTCATTTTTCCGGTGCTGGTCTGGTTTAATTTTAAACACAACTTAATCTGTGACTCCATCGAAAACTGTTTTTCAAGATGTGTTCATGTTTTGACTGATCCGTCTGTCCTACTGGAAGCCAATGCATAGCTCTAACATCATGCTGCCAACACTCTCCATTTGTGGGCCGTGGTTATCCGTCCGGATCCAATTTGCTCTGTCGAAACAGAAGCTATAGTTGCGTCTTTGCAGTTTGGGTGCTTTCTTAGTCCTCGGACCTGGAGAATCTCTTAAAAGCCATGATTTTACTACAGTAAACTGATATCTTACAAAAACACACGCGCTGTACAAACAAATACAAAAGTCGGCAAACAATAAATAAACGAAAAACAATATCAATAGCAGTTTACGATTATCTGCATAGCATTGCAAAATAATAATCTGCAAACTGAAATAAGAGCAGCCACGGAAGCAAAGTCGAGGTGGTAAATCAAAATGATCTTTACTTCAACTAAAAGAAAACCTGCACATTTTCACTTCCAGTTCTTCTTTGTATCACACTACTGGCACCGAACTGTCAGATTCAGTTCAAGCCAGGTAAACAAACGTATTAAGGTCATCATCTAAACGACTGATGTAGTGATTTTCAATGAGCCATTCAATTTGTTCTTTGATCATCTTTCGAGAGGGCAGAAACATATTTTTCAACATTTCCACCAACTCAGTCTGTAGCTGAGCGTTGCTGAGACGTTTTCGCATTTTCAGGATCTTTACTATGGCTTCCTGCACACGCAATATACGCAACTGTACAATGGCATCGTTCTCCTCCTCACGTGACTGCTCTATCGACAGCTGCAGTCGACCAATCAAATTTAGGCGTCCTCGTTTCTGAGGCTTTCCATTTTTTCTAAAATCAGAAATCAGACACAGGGTTGAGAGAAAATTATGACTCAAGTTAACCAAAACCTGACCGCATAACATAGTGTATTTTAAATTTACTTAAAGTTATACAAAGAAAGAACAGGTCGAAATGAATGTGGACCTAATACAAACTAATTAATTGAAACAAGATTATGGGTGTGTAGTGTACAACAAAAAGCAAACCAAAAGGTCCAGCACGCACACAATGGTGAACTGTTGATTGGTCCAAAAGAGTGTACTGTCAGTAAAATTCTTTGGATTTCGCGTATCACAGTCACATAAGAGAACTTGATGACGGAGTTTTGGAAAGGCGACCAGCGACTAAAACAAAAAATGCGGATCTTGCGCAACAGAAACAAAGAAATCCCCTCAGACTTTAAAAGCAGACGACATGAATCAAACTGAAATTTAACGTGGGCTGGGCATGACGTCGACATTGCTGATTTCAAAGATCGCGAAAGTTTAAGAAATTCGAATAAATTCTTTTTCATTGCCAAGCGGAAGCAAAAGTTTTGACACCAAAATTATATCTTAGACTTTGGTGAAAATTGTATGAGATACTTTCTGGATCACATAAATAAACAACAAATAAAAACGAACAAAATGAATGAGCTTCTTTGAACCAACAACCATCAGAAGAGAAAAACGCATGCAGGAGCGGTTGCTTACTTTGCGATCAAAAAACCTCTTTATACAACTTTCCAGCGAAACCGGCACGTTTTTTCGTCCTCTTCCAGCGATTCAAAAAACTGCATAAAGATTTACTAAATTTAATTTACTAAAATAAAAAATCTAGAAAATTTTCGACCAAGAACACAAAACGTTTTCAAACTAGAGCAAAGTATATACGTATATACCCAGAGGGTTCTCCGTAGTTCAATGTCAGGCAGTTCAGTGGCCAGCCTGAGGTTTTCATAGGAGATTTTGTCCTCAGAACGATCGTTCCATGCAAAAAGGACGGCCATCTGAAAGGTGGTCACTTCAAGATCGAATGTGCCAATTTCATTGCAAAACTGAATCTAAAATGTTACAACTAAGATACACATATAATAAAATTATGTAAGAATCACAAATACAAGTATAGCAGGGCAAACCTTTGTTCATGATCCAGAGACATCCAAAATTGGCCCAAACATGGAACACATTTGTCCAAAAGCTAATAAATTAAAATTAGCTATAATTAAAATAATTTATAACAAACGCGGCATGTTTAGAGACCAATTATTAAACTAGTAACAAAAATGCCCTAACGGTCATTGCTAAAGGGGAGAATAGGGAAATGCTGCTAAAGCGGAAAAATGCCAATAGTTTCGTGCAGATTAATGTCTACTCAGCGCCTACAATGATTGAAACCAGCTTTTTGGCGCAGAATAGGGAATCTTGCCAGCGCCTAAAATGATTGAAACCAGCTTTTTGGCGCAGAATAGGGAATCTAGCCAGCGCCTAAAATGATTGCAACCAGCTTTTTGGCGCAGAATAGGGAATCTAGACAGCGCCTAAAATGATTGAAACCAGCTTATTGGTGCAGAATATGGAATCTAGTCAGCGCTTAAAATGATTGAAACCAGCTCTTTGCGGCGGAATAGGGAATCTAGTCAGCGCCTAAAATGATTGAAACCAGCTCTTTGGTGCAGAATAGGGAATCTAGTCAGCGCCTAAAATGATTGAAACCAGCGTCTGAGGTAGAATAGGCGCCTCTCGCCATCCACCCTATTCGCGTGAAGTGCTCGGATAACTCAATCGCAATGGCGTGAGTATAATACGTAGGCTTATTAGATCAATTGTGAGTCGAAATGACAAAGTAATTCCGCACAAAGAGCTGTCTGCTGGACTGAACACTGCGATGGTGTCATGTAACGTGGCCTCCGCTGTGACTGAATGAAATGAATATGAAACAGTCGCTATCAAAAAAATTAGTTACCGCGCCCATATAGTAAAATACGTCTACGTACTGTATGTACATAAACGCATTTGGCTTCGTCAAGTCCACTCAAATTCTCCACCACGATAGCGTATATAGCACATACAATACATAAACGTGTAAGCATATATATTTAACATGATAGATTTTGTTCAACCTCCTGAGCAACAAGTGCAAACCAAGGTAAGCATAATGCGTGAGTTCATACATTCAGCTGTGCGCAAATAATTGTACGACACCTGGCATTGTTTGTGAGTACGCATCATCCCTCTACCTAAAGTAAACTGGTTTTTTCGAACTTCACGAGGAACTGCTGATGCACGTACACGCACACTTACACACAGCCTATGTGACACAGGTATCCACGCAAATGTCAAGTGTTTATTTGCTAAGTTCATTCTACGAGAAGTCTTCGAGTTCACGCGAATAGGGTGGATGGCGAGAGGCGCCTATTCTACCTCAGACGCTGGTTTCAATCATTTTAGGCGCTGACTAGATTCCCTATTCTGCACCAAAGAGCTGGTTTCAATCATTTTAGGCGCTGACTAGATTCCCTATTCCGCCGCAAAGAGCTGGTTTCAATCATTTTAAGCGCTGACTAGATTCCATATTCTGCACCAATAAGCTGGTTTCAATCATTTTAGGCGCTGTCTAGATTCCCTATTCTGCGCCAAAAAGCTGGTTGCAATCATTTTAGGCGCTGGCTAGATTCCCTATTCTGCGCCAAAAAGCTGGTTTCAATCATTTTAGGCGCTGGCAAGATTCCCTATTCTGCGCCAAAAAGCTGGTTTCAATCATTGTAGGCGCTGAGTAGACATTAATCTGCACAAAACTATTGGCATTTTTCCGCTTTAGCAGCATTTCCCTATTCTCCCCTTTAGCAATGACCGTTAGGGCATTTTTGTTACTAGTTTCTTGTATTTTTCCGCTGTAGATCACATACGTATTACTTTTCGACTTTAATAAGCAGCCGGCATTTTCCCGGTTAAGATGTGTGTAGCAATGTCGGGGAGGCTAGTGGCGCCGCATGGGTTAGGATGAAAACCAAAATAGTTTTATTAGGACCTTTTATGCAAAGTTGTGCCCACAAAAGCGAGTGTTTAACGCAATTTTCTGAATGGCTGATGCTGTGCGGAGGGGGGGGGGCAGCTTCGCGCGTGGGGACTCAAGAGATTTAAATAACAGGCTCTTATATGCGAATTTGTGAACGCAAATGATTGTTTAATGCAGTTCTCTGACCGGTTGCCGGTATTGGGGTGGGGGGGGGCAGCGGCGCGCGTGGGGACACAGAGATTTAAATAGCAGGCTCTTATATGCGAAGTAGAGAACGCAAATGAGTGTTTAACGCAATTTTCCGAATGGCTGATGATGTGCGGAAGGGAGGGGGGGTAGCGGCGCCGCGTGGGAACACAGAGGTTTAAATAGCAGGCTCTTATATGCGCATTTAAGAAAGCGAACGAGTGTTTAACGCAATTTTCTGAATGGCTGATGATGTGCAGAAGTGGGGGGGGGGGGTAGCGGCGCCGGGTGAGGACACAGAGATTTAAATAACAGGGACACAGAGAAATAAATAGCTGGCTCTTATATGCGAATTAGAGAACGCAAATGAGTGTGTAACGCAATTTTCTGAATGGCTGATGATGTGCGGAAGGGGGAGGGCTAGCGGCGCCGCGTGGGGACACAGAGATTTAAATAGCTGGCTCCTATATGCGAATTTGTGAACGCAAATGAGTGTTTAATGCAGTTCTCTGATCGGTTGCCGATATTTGGAGAGGGGGGGGGGGCAGCGGCGCGCGTGGGGACACAGAGATTTAAATAGCAGGCTCTTCTATGCGAATGTGTGAACGCAAATGAGTGTTTAATGCAGTTCTCTGATCGGTTGCCGATAGTTGGAGGGGGGGGCGGCGGCGCGCGTGGGGACACAGAGATTTAAATAGCAGGCTGTTATATGCGAATTTGAGAACGCAAATGAGTTTAATGCAGTTCTCTGATTGGTTGCCGATATTTGGAAAGGGGGGGGGGCAGCGGCGCGCGTGGGGACACAGAGATTTAAATAGCAGGCTCTTATATGCGAATTTGAGAACGCAAATGAGTGTTTAATGCAGTTCTCAGATCGGTAGCCGATATTTGGAGAGGGGGGGGGGGGCAGCGGCGCGCGTGGGGACACAGAGATTTAAATAGCAGGCTCTTCTATGCGAATGTGTGAACGCAAATGAGTGTTTAATGCAGTTCTCTGATCGGTTGCCGATATTTGGAGGGGGGGGCGGCGGCGTGCGTGGGGACACAGAGATTTAAATAGCAGGCTGTTATATGCGAATTTGAGAACGCAAATGAGTTTAATGCAGTTCTCTGATTGGTTGCCGATATTTGGAAAGGGGGGGGAGCAGCGGCGCGCGTGGGGACACAGAGATTTAAATAGCAGGCTCTTATATGCGAATTTGAGAACGCAAATGAGTTTAATGCAGTTCTCTGATTGGTTGCCGATATTTGGAGAGGGGGGGGCAACGGCGGGCGTGGGGACACAGAGATTTAAATAGCAGGCTCTTATATGCGAATTTGAGAACGCAAATGAGTGTTTAACGCAATTTTCTGAATTTCTGATGATGTGCGGAAGGGGGGGGGGGGGTAGCGGCGCCGCGTGGGGACACAGAGATTTAGATAACAGGCTCTTATATGCGAATTAGAGAACGCAAATGAGAGTTTAACACAATTTTCTGAATGGCTGATGTGCGGAAGGGGGGGGGGGTAGCGGCGCCGCGTGGAGATACAGCGATTTAAATAGCAGGCTCTTACATGTATGTGTATGTATGTATGTATGTATGTATGTAGCACTGTATGTGCGAATTTGAGAACGCAAATGAGTGTTTAACGCAATTTTCGCCTCACCAAGGGCTTTCATTTGATACCAAAGTTGGAAATTTTTTAATAAAATCGATTTTTGACCAGTCCAGACCCTAGTCAGGGCGCCACAAGCCGCTGGGACCACTTTGGAGGGGTCCTCCAATGAGAAAAAATGTTCGCCTCACCAAGGGCTTTCATTTGATACCAAACATGGCCACTTTTGGAAAAATCGATTTTTGACCATTTTGGACCGGTCCGGACCCTGGCCAGGGCGCCACAGGCCGCTGGGACCACTTTGGAGGGGTCCTCCAATGAGAAAAAATGTTCGCCTCACCAAGGGCTTTCATTTGATACCAAAGTTGGAATTTTTTAAAAAATTGATTTTTGACCTGTCCGGACCCTGGCCAGGGCGCCACAGGCCGCTGGGACCACTTTGGAGGGGTCCTCCAATGACAAAAAATGTTCGCCTCACCAAGGGCTTTCATTTGATACCAAACATGGCCACTTTTGGAAAAATCGATTTTTGACCATTTTGGACCCTGGTCAGGGCGCCACAGGCCACTGGGAACACTTTGGAGGGGTCCTCCAATGAGAAAAAATGTCGCCCTCTTCAAGGGCTTTCATTTGATACCAAACATGGCCACTTTTGGAAAAATCGATTTTTGACCATTTTGGACCCTGGTCAGGGCGCCACAGGCCACTGGGAACACGTTGGAGGGGTCCTCCAATGACAATAAATGTTCGCCTCACCAAGGGCTTTCATTTGATACCAAAGTCGGAAATTTTTTAAAAATTCGATTTTTGACCAGTCCGGACCCTGGTCAGGGCGCCACAGGCCGCTGGGGCCACTTTGGAGGGGTCCTCCAATGACAAAAAATGTTCGCCTCACCAAGGGCTTTCATTTGATACCAAAGTCGGAAATTTTTTAAAAATTCGATTTTTGACCAGTCCGGACCCTGGTCAGGGCGCCACAGGCCGCTGGGGCCACTTTGGAGGGGTCCTCCAATGACAAAAAATGTTCGCCTCACCAAGGGCTTTCATTTGATACCAGACATGGCCACTTTTGGAAAAATCGATTTTTGACCATTTTGGACCGGTCCGGACCCTGGTCAGGGCGCCACAGGCCACTGGGGCCACTTTGGAGGGGTCCTCCAATGACAAAAAATGTTCGCCTCACCAAGGGCTTTCATTTGATACCAAACATGGCCACTTTTGGAAAAATCGATTTTTGACCATTTTGGACCGGTCCGGACCCTGGTCAGGGCGCCACAGGCCGCTGGGTCCACTTTGGAGGGGTCCTCCAATGACAAAAAATGTTCGCCTTACCGAGGGCTTTCATTTGATACCAAACTTGGCCACTTTTGGAAAAATCGATTTTTGGCCATTTTGGGCCTGGTCCACGGTGCGGACCCCTGGCCAGGGCGCCACACGGGTCTGGGCGAAACCTACTATAGCCTATGTTGTAGTGCTCCCGCAGCCCACCCCACACGCCTAATATGAAAGCTGTACCTGCAGCGGATCCTTCTATGGGAGAGGTTAAAGTTGGACCTGCGACACGGTAGGGGCCCACCTCCATCAGGGTGCCCCCCAGCCCCACGGATAGGTGATAGAGCAAAACTAATGGGCCATTTAGATTCACCATATAGGTGTTCCTATTCGAATACGAAACCTCAGCCCAGCAGCTCTTATGTATATGGCTGCCTACTCCGTAGGCCCAGACCCCCCCTTTTACACGTTAACTAGTGACCACTGGCCAGGGCGCCACAGGAGGTCTAGCAGCAAAACCTCGCTTCAGGCCCATGTTCACGTTGGGATGATACTATACAGCCAATATGAGCACCTGGCTTTGAGCCTTGCTCTCTGTGGAGTGGACCAAAGTTTTTCGGACTTAGTTTTTTTCCGGGGGGGGTCAAAAATGGCAAAATCCTAGGAGTACACAGACCTATGGGGGGGTCCTACGGCGAAAAGAAAAATTCGCCCTGAATTGCGGGGGATTCTATCCACAAAAATAGCAAAACTTTATAGAAATTTTAAGTCCTCCGACCTCTAGGGTGGGTGGGGAAAAAAAAAGTGGAGAGAACTGTCAAGCGGCCAAAGCACCTAATTTGCATATCTCGAGATTGGCTCGACCGATTCGGCTCAAATTTTCACAGCATGTACCCCTGCCCATAGGCTCTTCACACAGCTAGTTTGAGCCCGATCGGTCCACTCCTCCGTGAGTTATTAAAAAAACAGATTCCAATAAGCCGCAAACTACCTTAATTTCCCTATTCTAGGTAGTGCGCTAATGCGCACTACCTGATTAAAAAAATAAAAAATTAATAAATTATAATAATTTTGCATCCGTATTCTTTCCCTTCCACGTACTTAACTTATAAAAGCACTCAACAAAAAAAAAAAAAATTTACCAAAAAAAAAAAAAAAAAAAAAAAAAACACCCTAACCCACACCAAAATACTCCAAATATAAAACAAAAAAAAACACATAAAATCCCTTCCAATTTTACCATCAACCAACCCCACCCAACAAACCAAACAACACAAAAAATACTATTTCACATGTGATGAGACGACAGCAGTTACGCCCCGAAAACAGACCTAAAAGAACACCACCCCGCAGAAACAAAACACCCCACCGGCCAGCCGAACCGAACGACGGCCGAGATCCGCCCCCCGCCCCCCCCCCCCCCCCAGAATTTAAAATATAAACAATCACCAAAACAACCAAACACACAATTAAAAAAAAAAAAAAATCATCCACACACTAACATACAAATTGTACGGAAACGGGGGGGGGCTTTGTCCCCGGAAAAGTTTGAGGGGGCTTGCCCCTTGAACTTAATTTTTCAAGGGGGCTTGCATAAAGAATAAATTAGCGAAATGTTTCGAGCAATTGAAGCTAATTTTCTTAAAATTTTCGTCAACAGGATTTCGTCAACAAAGTGAAAGGATTCATACTTCCAGATCTCCCTCCCTCGCCTCATAATCATTACTTTGAACGTTTCATACCACCAGAAAGAAAAACAGCACTTGTCTGTGTAGCGAACACTGAGTAGCATATAAATACCAATGGGAAAAAACAGTGCGCAAACGTGTTCAATACACGAAAACAACAAATCATGGAAGAAACTCAAGGACCGTTTAGCTTTCGTTCTAAATGGACTGGTTATGTTAGATGAAGCCTGACGCGCTCTTGGATTCTAGTTTCGGTATGTACTTGATGTTTTGGCCCAACCGAATATATACTGAGCAAACTAAAAAAAAAGAAATCCCTAGCATTCTCAATAAATGGTAAAGTGTGTAAAGATATATACAGCTGCAAAATATTACCTGCAACAATATTTCTATTGTTGTTGGCACACGAGGCAAGATTTTTGAAAGCTTTATTCAGATCATGACTGACTTCAACGTCCATCAGCATTCGATACAGTTTATTAATGAAATCTGCGGGCATGCCAGCATCCTACAAGATAGAAAAGAATTTAGGCAAAAGCAAATAAACAGGGAGAATGGATATATCCAGTCGTTACTTTACTTTGTTACACTACAAAAGTTACCAAGTTTGCTCCCAGCATTTCCCTTAATATTAATTTCCTAACACTGGAACAGCAATTCGGTCAACAGACAAAAAGTACTTACCCGCAATTTTGTTACCATTGTTTCTTCTTTTTCACTGTCAGCAGAAGCGTCCAAAATCAACCGTCTTGCTAAGTGAGCCTTATGGTACCGCATAAATACATCCTTATTTTGAACATACTTGAGTACCAGCAACTAAATGAAAATAGCATTAATTATTACAACCCCACCAACACAGTAGTTTCAAACATTTATTTGCCAATCTTGAAACATATTATAGTTCAAAGTTCACAGCTAAAAGTTTTGAAATGTTAATGGAGTCTGTTATTCTGTTATTACATATTGCCATCCGTCAAGTCGAAGTAAATATTTTCTTGTTCTTGTTCTCAAAAAGCTACATAGTTTTCCAATAACATTGCTACATAGTTTTCATTAACATTCAAATTAGAATTTCTGTAGCAATTCAGACTATCAAAGCAACCTAACAATTCGAGAAAAAATTGTATTAAATTCAACAATGAATTAGACTAACAACATCCTGTAATTTCAGCTCAATTTCATCGGCAGTCAACTTCTTTGACAAGGGAGATTTTCTGAGCAACAGATCACAGAAATTGGCGAGCAATTCAGGACACTTTGATTCAGGCTGACTTTTAGCACCACTGCTAAAATGCGAAAATTCAAAAATCAGAATATTGTTAAAAAGGTAGAACAAAATATTCGTAATCGACAGCAGCATCAGATTTCCTGTGACAGATTAAGTTCGTGTTAACGGATACTGTGCACTTCGGGTAAATGATCGATAACACTGGTATTGATTGTGAGTGAGCTTTCCTATTTTAACGTTTCAATTGCAACTCCATCTGTCAGCATGTCCCGTAAAATAAAAACGTAAACAGCTGCAAAGAAAACAACCACAGTTGCAGTAGGTTCCAATTCGTAGTACTACGCTAAATGAAAATAAAATAAAAAAGCAATGCAATAATATATACCTTTTAGCTCTAGAAGACGGCAAATCTAGCCTAAAAACTGTCGTGTCGTTCACTACAGTTCGAAAAGCCTGAAACAAAGTCCTTAAAACATGTGGCATTCAATAACAATAATAACGTAAAATTCCAGCGATTGAAATTACATTATGTACATTACAAATTGAGATTAAATATAATTTAGGGTAGGGCGGGACCCCCAAAACGCCCCTCCTGGGATTTTTGCTCCCCCGAAATAATCTGGGTGCCAAAAGTTTTGCTAAAATAGGCAAATTGTCAAGGATATCTATTTGTAGCCTGAATCCAGGCAAAATACGAACAAAACACCAACTGTTTGCTCAATTTTGCAAAAAATCTCTAGCAACTTTCCTGAAATAAATTAAAAGAAAGGTACAATACAACCAGTGAATGATTATACACGTTGCTGTTGGCGTTTTCAAGCATAGACTGTTTTCAACGGTCAAAATTATCTTTCATAAAAAATTTCAATCTATCTACTACCTACCATAGGAGTATAGTGAAATATTAGCATAGCCAAGAGTACATGATAGAAGATTAGACTATGAAACTCTTACATTATTATGTACTATGCATGCTAGGCATATGCTGGGTGCGTTAAATCGCCCCCCCCACCCCAGTTACTTCCGGGTGGTGCATGCGTCCCAATTTGCACTAATTACACGATCTGTTAGCTAATTAACACAAGGCTTCCAGTATGTATTTTATAAGTTATTTTTAGCAGCTAACTATAATTTTAATTAGATCAATGCAATTAAATAACTAATTCCACAACTTTGTAGCATTTTTAGCTCTTTCCAAAGAAAATTTTTTGCAAATTACATTCCTAGGAATTTATATATCATGTAACAATTATAATTATTTATATAAATCACAGGAAAGAGCTACAAAAATGCTACAAAGTAGTAAAATTAGTTCCTTAATTGCGCTGACCTAATTAAAGTCATTATTAATTAATAAAAATAACTAATAAATTACCTACCGTAAGACTTAGGTTAATTAGCGAATCAGCGATAGGAGCGTGTAATTAGTGCAAACTGGGAGCCCCCCCCGCGGAAGTTGGGGGGGGGGAGTTAACTCACCCAGCATGCCTGACATATGCTTAGTACATAGTAGTGTGAGAGTTTCATACTCTTAACTATTATATACTCCTGCAAAGATAATCGATAGAACAGCCACTAATTCACGGATCCACAAGGGATACAAAGGAATCAATAAAGTATCAGTCCAAGACGTGAATACTCAAAACAACGTTCACCTTTCTTCCGTCGGAAGAAAGGTGAACCATGCTGTCCAACTCTTTGCGAATACGCGTCAGAAACTAGCGCAATAAAGAAACCAGTTTCAGCCTGTCCACAAATTATTCCGCAGTCTCGTCGCAACGGCAGTATTGCTCTCCTTCTGACAGGGCTGCATTTTATGAAATTAAAACAGAGAGAAAGAAGCGTAACAGGCTCACTACTCTTTCTTATTAATAAATATCCGTTATCTAAGTTCTAACCTTATCTCGAGAAGTGAGAAACCGGGGATCGTCATAGAAAGCTTCTCTGACTAGACCACTAAAGCGATTAAACATTTCCAGTAACTGCTCCACGTATTTTTCGGGGTCCTAAAAACGTACGCATATACTGAAAAAAATTTTAATGCAAACTATAAAATGAACGACAGAAGTTTTCCATAATTATAAAACAAAAAATAAACGGATCTTGTCTCGAGTTATTAGAAAGTAAAACTTTAAAAAATTTAGTCTGAAGAAAGGTCTGCTTTTTTATTGCCGGAGCGTTAATATAAAAAAGGTTATAAGCTAAAGTACGGTATACACATCTCAGTAAATATAGAAAAAAATCTGATTGGTTGTAAAAAAATCATTCATTAAAAGCTGCAAAGCGTACCGTATTAATGACTTCTGCGTTAGCAAGCATATCGGCAAGCCCCTGATTCACAATATGCTCTTCCAGAAAGTGTAAAATGGGAGCTACAGCGGAGGGTGACCGGTTCATCAGACGAAACATAAGCTGCAATCCTAAAACAGCAGCAATTGGGACCATATTGCAAAATTGTATTTCTGCCAACCCAGGCAACATCGCTGTGGAGGCGGACAAGGTGATCTCGGTGAGGTGAACCAAGCCCAAAAAACCCATTATTTTGTTACAAAACAATCAATCCGAGGGCCTTCCTTTTCTTTTCATTTCTTTAAAGTTAAATTTAAATTAAAGTTAAAGTAAAGTTAAATTTTAGAGATAAACGATGGTCTAGCGCGTCCGTCGAATTGCTGCATCAGAAGAAGAAGAGTTAAACGAGTTAAACGGATTAAACGTAATCCCACGTCTTTAATGCACCTAGGATTAAAATTTTAGACTAATCCCGTTTCTTTACTCACACTTTGGATTAAAAATCAACGAGTGAATCCGACCTGCTTAGTCGCTGTTTTTAAAGATTAATTTTATCCCGCTTAATCCGTCTTCAGTACTTTCAACTGGTTTTCAATCCTCGTGCAGCTACGCGGATTAAACGAATTAATTTGGATCCGTTTAATCTATTAACCCAGCATCAAAGCTATTAAAATTTTCCTCCAGCTGATTTTTTATTTCGTGTAATCCGATCATCTTTAAAGAAATAGACCCTACGTTTTATAATTACTAATACGGTGGTTTATTGGAAGGTCCAAAGACAAGGTATAAGCTGTGCCGCTGTCAGCGCTAAGGGGTAAGAAAAAAATGACCAACGGGTAAGCAGAAAAATAGGTTTTCCTAACGGGATTGCAAAATATTTCCGGCGGCGCCGGAAGTTTCACCAAAATTTCATCTTTTTTCAAGGAAATTGACCAAAGTTTGAAATTTTCCATAAACTGATAATTTTGTCTAACTTTTTAAAGAAAATTTAAATTTCATTACTATTGACATTAACCATGGGACGTCCATTTATAACCCCGGTTGGGACAAGCCTCCTTAAAATTTAGGTGAGACAAGAGCGCTCTAGTATTCCACCTTAGGTTATGTGAACTGGGACCATTTTCCGAATTTCCGAACCCCTCAAATTGTCCATAATTTTGCAGTCTACGGTAGGATATTTACGGATTTTACAAAATTCAGGACGGAATTTTACTTCAAAGTAGAGCGTCAGCGGAAGAGCTCTCCTCTGCACCCTGTGAGAGGTCCGACAAAACTCCCAAAACATTTTCATTACTAAAACACAGATGCTTTAGTCTAGGAAAGGCAGTTTATGTCGTCAAACAGTATAGAACTTGGAAAACCATGCGAGAAGGTAAAAATTGTGAAATAAAGACAGAGAAGATCAAACTGTGACTAACTTACTTTCAACATCTCCAGCCTTGATCATTGGCGGGCATTCTGCCAAAATTTGCTCCTGACAATCAATCACCAAAACGTCTACACATCTTTGCAACAGCTGTAAACAATACAAAACTAAGCTAAATTGTCTTTAGGTGGCGATTCCTTTTAGAGTCATCAACTATGAACATTACTACTGAACTTATTACTCATTCAGTCAGTAGTTGGAGTTGAGAAGTTTTTGACTCCAAAATAAGAAAATTGATTATACCTCTCGACAAAGAAAAGCTGGAGGGAAGCTTTCAAAAGCAGAAATGCAGAACATAACGAGATCTTTCGCATGAGCATAGCGCTAACTATGCAGCTGCTTGCCAGCAGCCAAAACTCGACAAAATCCATCCCGAAAGGAAACCCGACGTTTCGAAGCTGGATTGCACCGAAGTGCTAAAAGAAGTAATTTTTGGAAAGTTTCGTCAACTTTGAACTTGTTTTGGGCCGTGCACTAGCAAAACTGCCCCAAAAGGAATCACCACCTTAACCACTAACGCGATGTACGCATCTATGTCATAATACATTTTTCAGCTATTGCAATTGGAAACTAAAAGAACAAATTGAACTAAAAGAACAAAGAACAAAAAAACAAAAAAGAAACAACGCAAACCACTCACGATCTCAACTGAATTGCAGCCGGTTGATGTTTCCAGGTATCGCTTAGCCCGCTGTTCTTCTTCTTCCAGCTTCGTATCCGCATAGCGCATAAACATTTGCACACCGTTCTGCGCCAGAAACTGGGGAGCTTTCCGCCGATAGAATTCTTCTGTCGCCTCCACATAGGCTTTTTCAAAATTTTCGCGATAAATGCGCAACCGATCATTCCCGTCGGTACACAGGGAAACTAAAAACAAAAAATCCCCTTACCTTTCAGTTTGAAAAAGACTAATAAATCCTGTCTGATACAGACTTCTCTAGCACAGTAAAAGCCACTTTGACTTTAACGTTCTGGCTTTCTCCTGGGCAAAACTTCCTCTTTGTGGGGGGGGGGTCACGGATTTCTGGGGGGGGGGGGAGAAAAATTTATCAAACGTGCTGAAAATCTATTTTTGCTGCTGAGCTAAAAATTAACTCTTTTTTACCTAAATTTAAACTTAAGCCCGGTTCATACCTATGTATTTTCCTTTTGTCCGTTTGTCCGTTTTGCTTTTCTAAACTGATTCATACTTGTTGCTTGCGGACAACCGGAAAAGTAGAGCAGTGTTGAAGTCTAAACGGACATCCCTACGGACGAACAGACAAACTAATGAATGAATCAACAAATGGAACGGACAAACGGACAAGCGGACAAACGGAAAGTTATGAACCATCGTGTGAACGGACAAACTGACAACCAGAAACGGACAAACGGAAAGAGGTATGAACCAGGCTTTAAAATAGCTAAAAAACTTAAAAATGCCTAAAGACCCTGCTCCCTAAAAATTATCCAGCATGAATGCCTACGTTTAAACCCGCCTAAGCCTCATTACACTACGATTAATTCATGCACAAAATCGTTTCTGTGCCCTGCTCTCGCTAGTATGTACAGGTCGCACATACATACCATATTTTTATGAATAAATCAAAACCAGGTTTTATCAATAAAAGCACATTTTAGCACTAAAATGATACAGGAAATGGCAGTCTTGCCGTTTCCAAACGAAGACATATTGAATGGTATTTAATTAGATGTATCTACTGAGAAGAGAATGTCACTGAAATTTGTTATGTTAGTAACTGACCGTAGGACTCCCGGACACCAACAACCAGTTGCGAATCAAAGGGTTCTCCATTTCGCTCCGCTGAAATCAGCTCCATAGCTGAGGACTGAAGTCTGTCCTGGATACTAGAGAAGATAAGTTGATTCCAAGTGTCCAACATAAGCTGCAATGACAGAATAGCTTTGTTTGGGCAAAACAATACAGAATACACATTACATTCGGAGTGGATCTCTGGTCGGTAAGACTCAAATCCACGACTTATTGCACACTAGGCAAACGACTTACCAACTAAGCTACGTAGGTGTCACATCAAGCTT
The DNA here is from genome assembly GCA_030248195.1 of Trissonchulus latispiculum. Taxonomy (NCBI): domain Eukaryota; kingdom Metazoa; phylum Nematoda; class Enoplea; order Enoplida; family Ironidae; genus Trissonchulus; species Trissonchulus latispiculum. The sequence goes on along the minus strand of JASAND010003139.1, from coordinate 49,836 downwards.
TGCTGTTCGTGTACCAATGTGTATGGTTAGCTATACAAGAAAATTTTCAAAGATTTGTAATATTTCTAAACATAGGAAACTACAGATCAATTATAATATTATCAGTAACAGTGATAGCCAGTCACTAGAAAAACTCACTTTACGAACAATGCCTTCGTGTGGGGCTTGTGAATTCTGCTTTCCTTTGCTGCCTAATTTTGCATGGGAAGCAGGCGACTTTGAACCTTGCAGGAGAGACTCAAGCTTGCAAAATGGCATCGGTAAAAATATGGACTGAACAAAAAACTTCTGCCACTCAGCAATATAAGCTTTCAGCAGTGAGGTATCGTCTTTATGAACAAATATACGCTAAAACAACAAACACATTTGATGTGATAAATGGCACTAAATATTGTTATTGAAACGCCTTTAGTCGTAAGTAAGCATAAAACAGAAGAACACAATACATAATTGCGCTTTGACTTATATTTTTCATGTTCACGTGCATGTTGTGATTTTTAATAACACGGGATAATTTAACCCGGATTGTAGAGAATCATAACCTTCAAGTCCGTTCAAAAGCAAAGAAAACGGATGGTATGGTATGCAAACAATTACATAAACAAGTTCTTGAAAGCTCAAGAAACCACTAAAATTCCTTCCAGACATTTCAATCTCCAAAAGAAGCCATGCCGTAAAGACGACTGACATGACAAAACGTTTACACTTTCTTCACAGATTCTTCTTCGCAGGTTTCAATACCCCCTCCATTGCTGTAAGCATAAACACTAGTGATATGCGTGGACCAAAATCCGTGCTGCTGAGCTCCGGTTGGAGCAGCTGTCGAAGCCCCGAAGCTCCATGGAGCGCGGAAGACATTGTTTAAGCATCTTACAGTCGAAAAAAATTGAGATAGACGTCGTTAACTTTATGAGCGAAACTGAACTTAATGAGTGATAAGAGAACCAACCAAAAACCAAACCGGAAAAACCAAACATAATATACAAAGTGGTCAGAAAGGTCGATTTTTTCTAAATTCATTTTTTCTGAGCAAGTTTGTTATCATTCGAAATCTGTTGGCCTGGAGATTTCAGAAATGGAAATTTTAGTTCCAAATTCCTTACGACTATTAGTTTTGGCTAATTAACGTTTGCAAAAGCTGCATTTGGCCGTTTTAGCTGATATTATGGGGTGCTCTCAGAGCTACCCCATGATGTACGTAAGTGAACAGAAAATTATGTTTCTGAAATTAAAAAATTCGGTTGAGGTGAAATAGTGTCGAAACTCAACAGTTTCCAATAACCGGAGGAAGTTCAATACAAATGAGAAAGAAGAAGAAAGTCATGTACCACCGAAGGTCCGAAAAACTCGGATCTCCGGTGGGACTCAAACCCACGACTTTTTGCGCACTAGGCAAACGCTCAGCGGCCGACTGTGCTACAATACAATACCTCGCTAGCAGACTGCACATAATCTGTAATTTCAATTCGGAGAACGTCCAAAACCATGGTAGAGCCCTTGTCCAACCAAGCAGTCAAGCTGTGAATCACCCTAAAATCGACAAACAAATCATTATGTGTAAAAGAAGTGACATAAAACGAATAGCAACCTCAGTTCCTAATATATAAATAAAAGAATGCATACAAAATTAAGCACACTATATACTTATATACATGGGGACTACAAAAATTCAAGGTTTAATAAATAGACTATACATATTGTCAACAAAAATAAAAAATTCAAGTAACGGTTGACTTATGGGCTGTTCTAGCGGGGGGGGGGGGGTGGCGATTCCCATAAACGACCTTTCCCAACCAAAGGTGCCCCCTCTTTGATACCGAATCTTGGCCTGAAAGATTCGCATAGACAACGTTTTAGAAAACAATTCGTCCTCACACAAATTCTCTGCCCATCGGAGTTTGGGTGGCCCTCACCTCAAGTATACGTATACTCCCTAAAACTTACTGAAAGCCCAGCGTCAAATCTAAAGGCGTGACAGTTTTTTTACAACGTGAAAACGTTCATTAATGGAAGCAAAATCGCAGCATTACCATGGGTTGTGTTCGTTTTTATGAAAATCTTCATATCTCCAGCGCTTCGCATTTTTCTCTCGCTTAGCATTTTTCATCAGACAGATCGAACAAGAAAAATATTAAATGTATATTCGTACCAGGGAGAAATCAAGGGGAAGGCGGCGGCAATCTCCGGTGCGATTCCAATGTGAAAAAGCATAAAATTACAATAGCCAAAAACTCACATTGCCACAAATGTAAATATACGTATATATCATAAATACAGACCAGAAGAGATCCTGCCACTGCTGCTTTGATACGGGCTCCTGATTCAACAGCTTCAACACTACTGGACGCACAGCATGCCATTCGTCATCAAATCTGAGGTTTTCCTGCTGCTGTAATAAAGAAAATAATTTACCTATTCAAGAGCAGGGGCGCACTTAGGATTGATTCTTGAGCCTTATTTTATTGGACGATATATACTCTTTTAAAAAATGTTTGCTCCGTCGGCGCGAAATACGGAATTTTTCCTTAATTTACGCTTATTCAAGCTTCTTAAAGCCTTCCGATATCAACTTTTTTTGACATTTTCAAAAATTATCCAACTTCTAGGGGGCCTTCACGTTCACACCCAGACCTCCCATCCCAAGTGACATCTCTTATAACAAAACCCAAATCACAACAAAAAATGCAGTTATACGCAGAATAAGAATAATGTGTATGAGTGCACATACGTATATACATATGTATATATATAATTGAAAATTAAACATTTAAAAGACAAACTTACCTTTAACAAAGCCATGGCGAGGAAAGTATGTTTAGAACCTTTCCTTTTGCAACCTTACGCAGATACTGGCAGCATGAGCAAATGAGAAAACATCTATGTAAATGAAACAACAATAAATGAGATATATATAGTCAGGGGGGGGGGAAGAAACACATGAATAGGGAAGCAAGCCTCCAACTTTTTCTTCGCTTGGATTTGGATCGGTTTGAGTATACCGTTATGTACCGTGGGCAAATACCTATCCAATCGTATATTCAAACTTCTCTTATACGTACATATACCTCACTCAGCTTCGGCAGTAACAGGATTTGTCCATGTTTTTTTACCCGCAAATCGGGGAAAAAACATGGTGCGGGGAAAAACATGGCACGGATTTCTACCAACCAACCATTTAGAATGGTTTAAAAGCATTGTTTCAGCTGTTTTTAGCGTGCAAAACTACCTAGGCACCCTTCTAACCTCACAGCAAGCTTACAAAAACCCGATTTTTTGGTCAAAATGCTAAATCCGCCGTACCTAACTTGTTTGGGCATGAAACCTGCAGGGAACTGGCCATAATATGCAGAATATCACTAGAAACAAGTTAGTTGTGTTAAAAATAGCAATATTCCATCATTTTTTAAGTTTTTTTAAAATTTTCATTTTTACCATAGAAACTTATGAAAAATGGCATGTTGATGCTGTAAATCAAATTTTCGAGCTAGAAGCTGCAAAAATGCTCAAAGTTGGCATATTTTGAGGTTTTTAGTGGTTTTAAAGCATTCTCTTTCCTATAGAAGCATTAGTTACGCCTTCCTGAAGCATACGCAAAAATTTTAAAATTTTGGTCACCATGTTTTTTTCATCGCTCTAGTGGACCCAATGTGGCCTGTGGAGGAAACCATGGTCAAATTTTTTTACTGGGTGTACGCAGGGGAAAACCACTATTGCCATGTGATAGAGCAAGTAAAACTATGCCCGCATAGCCAAAGTTTGATAGTTGGTTAGATATAGACTTGCAAACTTTCGAAAATCCTTAGCATTTTGGCCAATTTTGTGAGGTCAACTTTGGTCAAGTACTGTACTTACAGAATCAAACTTAGAAACCAATCTGGTACTATAGCGTATACTTCTAGACTTGCTCTTTCTAATGGGCTATACTAGGCAGCTGCAACAGCTATGGTTGGGGAGTAGGCGACCATGTTTTTCCCCTTCTTTTCCGTCATGTTTCCCCCCTCTGACTATACGAATAAAACAAATAAGCTGGGCTTTTTCTAGGCGAAAAAATTGGGGTGGGGAAGTGGAGTGGGGGAACGCCCCCCTCACCTGGCCCGCACCCAAGGGGGGGTTCAAGGCATAGGTGTACCACCTGTTTGGGTTGGGGGGGGGAGTAGAAGGTCCAAATTTGGCTCGGGGGACCCCACCCAAATCCGAAATTTGGGGGAGGGGGACCCCCCCTAAACTGTACCCAAGTTTTTTGGCTAAAAATCTCCTTTTTCGATGTACAGTACATTAAACATATAGCCATGGGGGGAAAACACACATTTTCGGATTTTGGCTGGAACTTTTTTATTATAAGGGTTATCTGAGAACTCTATATACCATCGTACTTGGCGTACTTAGAACTTTCTTTTAAGCCTATTTGCACTTCTCTAAGTTGTACCGTTAGAGCGGTATAATGCAAAAAGTAGCGGGGGGAAAACCCAATGGGGGAAAAACCCAAATGGGGGGAAAATAAACCCACCCCTCACAGGTCTTAAAAATTGTTCTATCGCAATTCTGACACTTCCAGTGTAAAATTCAACCCTTTTTTAGTTAGTATGAACTAAAAAACCGATCTAAGTAGGTTTTTTTTGAGATCTCATGTGCCGTTGAAAATGCTGCATCAACTGGCCAGGTTTCATAAAGTTTAACACATAAACATACGGCAATTTTTGAAAAATGCTAAAAATGATGTAATTTGATAAAACTTATTATTCTATTGTGTAGAGAATGGTTTTTTAAGTAGAATTGGCTGTTAAAATCCACAATTGTACCTGTATTGGGTCCTCCAGCTGCGAAATGGCACTTTTAAGGTTTTTAGCCCCTAGCTAGCCAGGTAAGCAAAATTGTCCGAATCTGACCGCATAGGATGACGCAGCGTGCTCGATAGTACCGTGCTATAGTCTCTAATTGTTTCCGTGTTGAGTGGTTAAAAAAATTTTCAAAAAAATTTGGGTGGGTTTTTTCCCGCCAAAGTGGGTTTTTTCCCCGCCACGTTTGGCAATGTGCCAGACTAACGGTACAGCGGATCGGTCTAATTTTGGCTGTGTGCAAAGAGGAAGAGTTGCCATCATTGCAGATATTTGCAAAACTTTTCTAGCCCAACCCAGTCAAAAGTTACATCGGTCCAAACTTTTGGTAAATTTTTGGATGGTTGAACCAAAAAGTAGTTGTCATTTTCAAAATGTCATAAAATAAGCAGGAGTGAACCAAATGACTTGATCTTTGCATACATAGGTTAGAAAGAGTCGCGCTTCTTGCTGCTATGTTTTGGAGCTCATATCTCCAACCCATGACCCAGGAGGCGGGTGGGTTTTTTCCCCCCAAAAAGGGGGTGGGTTTTTTTTCACCCCATGGCTATACTCAAAAGCTTCTGTCAATAGTTTTCGTATACGAAAATAGGGCTTGAAAATTGACAAATTTGTACTAAAATATGCCTAAATTAGCCCAGATTGTGGTTTATAATTGCGTATATTATCTTTTAATTGCTATATTATAAATAATCATCTTTAGCTGTTTATAGGTGATTTATAGCCTATTTTTCTAATTTTATTCAAAAATTATCAGAATTGGCAAAAAATTTTTCAAAAATTTTGCATTTTTTGCTTGGTTTGGTCCCAATTTTAGGGGGGGGGGGGAGGGGTTTGAGCTCGGCTTGGGGGGGGTAGTTGAGATCAGATAGGGGGGAAGGGGGTCTGGCCTCTCCGTGGGGGGGTCTCACAGGGGGTAAACTGTAGCCTGGTACACCCATAGTTTCCCTGGAACTTTGGGTCTGGGGGGGGTAAATCTTGGCTGACCTCCAAAATGTGATGGGGGGGGGGGTACCCCCCCCCCAACCATAGGTGTAAGGTGGGGGGGTTGGGGGGGGGTAGCCCCCCCCAAGCCTTGTTTCAACCCTCCCCCCAACGTTTGTGGGGGGGGGACGTCCCCCCCCCAACTGGGGGGGGGGGGGGGGTAGTCGCGCCTAAATGGCCAAAAATTGGGTATTTTTTTGGTAAATTTTGAAAAAAATTTTCAAAAATGTCCAAATTTTTGGCTTAAACTGTTTATTATTATGAGAAATACACGTTTTTAACTGTATTATGGATCTTATAACTCAATATTGTCCTTATTTTGGACTTGGAAACATGTTGGCAATCAAGTTTTGGAGTTTAAAACCACTGTCTAATGTTAAAATTACTTTATGGTTAGATGTTTTTTATCATTAGAAACGGCTGAAAATGCGATGTTTGGCATAAAAAATGAAAAATTTTTTTGGGGGAGGGTTGGGGGGGTCCTGGGGGGGGGTTGGGGGAGGTCGCCAGAGGGCCCCCCCCCCCAACAAAAGTTGGGGGGGAGCCTCCCCCACCCCAAATCTCCGTTACACCTATGCCCCCAACCCCCCCCCCCAGAATTCGGACCTCAGAAATTTCGGAAAATGGCCAAAAAATGCAAAATTTTCTGTAATTAAGCCCTTTTTTCATCACAATAAGGCTAGTTCTTAACGTTTTAGGCGTTTTTGCACCGTTTTAAAGAGGTTTTTAGGTCAAAATTTAGAAAAATTTTTCAAAAAATGACCGTTTTTTGGCCAAATTTAGCTAACTTTTTGGGTGCAAAAATTGTTGGGGGGGGGGGGGGGGGTTCGGGGGGGTAGCCAAAAGTTGGGGGAGGGTAAGTCAAAAAATCTGGGGGGGGGGGGTAAATTTGGTCAAAAATTTGGGGGGGGATACCCCCCCCCCAAAGGAAACTATGGGTACACCTATGGTTCAAGGGCATAGTTTCCTTAGGGGGGGGTTGGGGGGGGGGGTATCCCCCCCCAACATTTTCGCCCAACTTGACCACCTCCCAGATTTTTGGACTATCCCTCCCCCCACTTTTGGCTACCCCCCGAACCTCCCCCCAACGATTTTTGGACCCAAAAAGTTAGCTAAATTTGGTCGAAAAATGGTCATTTTTTGAAAAATTTTTCTAAAATTTTGGCCTAAAATCGCTTTAAAACGGTGCAAAAACGCCTAAAACGTTAAGAACAAGCCTTATTTTGATGAAAAAAGGGCTAAATTACAGAAAATTTTGCATTTTTTGGCCATTTTTTGAATTTTCTGAGGTCCGAATTTTGGGGGGGGGGGGTTCGGGGGGGGTACTCCCCATCACATTTCGGGGGTCGACCACCAAATTTCCGAAGTTTACCCCCCCCCCCAACCAAAATTTCCAGGGAAACTATGTTCAAGGGGTGTAGATCCCCCCTTTTGGGGTGACAAAATGGCAACTTTTTGTTTTTATGGCAAAAACAGCTACCTTTAAAAAATTTCGCGCCTTCGGCACCGATAATTTACCTTGTGCAAGAAATAAACATTCAATGTATATACTATTTTTAGGCAAAATTGCAAAAATTCTTCAACTTCTGGGGGGCTCCGGCCTCCGCTCTCCAAACCCCCGTTCCATTCTGGCTTGTTATACCAGGCTACGGCTTGCCCCCTGTGAGACCCCCCACGGAGAGGCCAGACCCCATTCCCCCCTAACCTACCTCACCTCAACTACTCCCCTCCCAAGCTTAGCTCAACCCCCCCTCCCCCCCCCCCCCCTAAAATTGGGTCCAAACCAAGTAAAGAATGCAAAATTTTTGAAAAATTTTTTGAATTTTTGAAAAAGATTCGAAAAAATGGCTATAGAAGTGCCTAATGGGCACTTATAAAGACGGGGGGGGACAAAAATTTTGCCTTGATCCCCCCTTATGGTTCGAAAAAAATTTGCTGACTCCGAATCAAGGTTTTTTTTAGTCCATAGCTAAGGCCATGGCCTAAATTTATGAGTCGATGGCCTAAAGAATTTTGGCCGTTGAGGCCATTTGTGTCCGGGGATTCTAGTATCATTTCTAATTTCTAAAAATTTCAAGAAGATATTTTAGAAATATACTCTAAATTTCAAAGATTTCAAAAAGGATTATAAGGAATTTAAACATTCCACATCTGTTTCCTATAATTTGTAAAATTAGACTTTAGAATTTAGGAATTAGGATTTAGAAAACTTTGCTTTTGTTCTAAATACTAAAATCCAAATGCACTTATAGTTACTCGAGTACAAGTTGTAGGACCTTAACTGTCAATTTTTAGACTTTAGAACTTAGAACTTGTTAAGTTTTAGACATTAGACATTTCATATTGATTCAAGCTCCACGTGATAAGTTCAACCAATAAGAATCGCCGATGCGAACACAGAGCAAGTCAGCTTTGCTAGTTTCGAAATAGTAGGATTTACTAAAAGCAGTGCCTATTGTACAGTTAGCTTTATAGTTTGTTCATGGTCCTAATAGAACTCAAAAAACAAAGAAAAACTTAATAAGTTTTGTAAATCCTGTCAATTGAACTAGATGGAAGTATATTTGACCTGACTATGTATATTAGAATTAGACGTATCTCGTGCACGTGATCTTTTACATCATCCCAAGTTCGTCACTTTAGGTCAGGGTTGGCTTTTTCCGGAAGAAAGATTGCCGAAGAAGAAGATTGCTGGAAAAACCGTTTTTTCCTTTTTTTTACCGATTTCCTCAAAATTCACCAATGTGCTAAAAGTTGCGTTATTTCATGTTTCTACATGCATAGAAGCTGTTTTCAAGATATTTTATAACCCCACCGGGTAGTGCACTTACACAAGCGCTTACAAAGGTTCCAGTATTGATTACAGGAAGCTTCAGCAGACGATACTGTAGAGTAAACTACAGGTGACTTATGTATACGTTGACGGTTCTGCTAGACCTGGTCTGTGGTTTTCGTAGGTAACACACACCCCCCCCCCTACTATGACCCACGGAAAAGGTTGTAAATAGTGCGAAATCGTCGGAAAAGGTCAGAAAACATTATATTTCACTGTAAAATCGTTAAAATAACACTAGGAATATTTTTCCATTTTTCTCCACCCCATCGGAAAATAATGGAAAAAACCGGAAAAACCTTTTTTCCAGTCCTTTTTTCCGCGCCCATCCCTACTTTAGGTTAGATTAATATGTACTGTGTCTCAATTTATCTGAGCCGGTTTCAGCTCTCAGTACCTTTAAAATTACTGTTGAGGAAAATAGCTGTTTTTGATCAGATTTTGTCATGCTTTTAGCTTGCAAATTCACTGCTACTATGCTGGATTTAGGTTTACATCAATAAATTCTGTAGATATTGGGAAAGTCCACCGTCTACTTGAGCACTAGTACACATCCTTGCAAATTGTAGAGCATTTTCACATGATGTATTCAAGACATAGTGGATTGTCAAACATTTTTCTGAAACGCGCCCTACCGAAAATTGGAATATCAAGGCGCCCCAGAGTGTACGGGGTGTCGGAATTGGTTCTAAAATCCAAAGGCAGTGGAATGTGACCTCCCGTCCACGTATGTGTGTGCATAGATTCCACCCAATTAGCCACAGACTTAACCTATTTCAGATGCTGCAGCATCATTTGCACTATAAAATAGCTGTGTCAACGCCAGAAAACGCAAAATCTGACAAATGCGTTCGGGATGAAATTCCAATTCAGTATTCGTTTCACTGTGCAACACAGTCCGCATTACAGTTATCATATGTAAAGTCGAGTCTGACATATATATTTCGTTTAGATGAAAATTTTTTCAATGAGCTGTGAAAGGATATTACAGTACACCCTCCCCCCCCTCGGCGATTCTTATTGGTTGAGCTTATCACGTGGAGCTTGAATCAATATGAAATGTCTAATGTCTAAAACTTAACAAGTTCTAAGTTCTAAAGTCTAAAAATTGACAGTTAAGGTCCTACAACTTGTACTCGAGTAACTATAAGTGCATTTGGATTTTAGAATTTAGAACAAAAGCAAAGTTTTCTAAATCCTAATTCCTAAATTCTAAAGTCTAATTTTACAAATTATAGGGAACAGAAGTGGAATGTTTAAATTTCTTATAATCCTTTTTGAAATCTTTGAAATTTAGAGTATATTTCTAAAATATCTTCTTGAAATTTTTAGAATTTAGAAATGATACTAGAATCCCCGGACACATTTGGCCTAAATTTTTCTAAATTGCTAAATTTCTAAATTTCTAAAGTAATTTTCTAAAAATTTTTCCTCAACTCAGCCTCAACTTTTCTAAAATCGTTCCCTAGGCTAAATGATGTAATTGTAGCAAATCTGAATGAATTTCAAAGACAATTGCGCTTTTAAAGCCCAAAAATACACGAACCCGAACTAGCACCTTAATAAGGCGCTGGTTTCCCTTCGGCTATTTATAACTCATACGGCTTTAATCCTTTATGTAAATAGCTAAAACTTGCGAAATAACCCATTTCCGTGCCCTTTAAGGTGGTGATTCCTTCTGGGCACATATTGTTGTTTGGCGGCATAAATCAAGATGAAATTTGATGAAACTTTCCGAAACAAGTGCTTTTAGCGTTCTAACACCCTCCGCGCAATCCCGATTCAAAAATTCGAGATTTCCGGTCAGGGCGGTTTTTTCCAATTTCTGAAAGTTTTGCAGCAGCTATACACTTATGACTATATTCATTGGAAAGCTCTCGTTGAGCTTCATATTTTTGCTTTTTAAAGCAACGTTCTAGCTTTTCTCTACCGTGAGATATAGCCGATTTTCTTGTTTTGGCGTCGAAAACTTGTCATTTTTGCAGAAATCAAATAATCCAACATTTCTTCAACTACGCAAGCCGTAAAATCAAACTAAGGGCGTCGACCTGAAGGTCTCACAGGGACAAATTATCCGACGCATGATCGTCTTCCAACTGCTATCCTGTAGGCTGCTATCATAAAAAATGTAGTTTTTGCAAAACCATGACCAATTTTTTTCCAAAGATTGTGGAGCATTCACCATGCAAGCTGGAGGGCTGCTACTGAACAAATGTGTTCTGCACAAATATACCCAGGGACGATTTTTTAGTTGCACCGATTGCTGCTTTCTAGCTAAAGTAATCGCTTGACAAATTTGGAAAAAGTAGGCAACATCCAGGTTACGCACACATTTCAGCTTATTTCTCTATAACGGAGAGCGATTTCACAATGAATAAAAAATCGTCCCCAGCTATTTGATGGAGGTATCGAATGATATAACCAGATGTCTTCGCGAAAAAATTTACTTTGAGTCTGCAAAAATTCTGGAAAATTATACTTCTTCTAAAATGTGTTAAAAATATTTTAGAAAAGCAACATTAGTTTGATGGTATGCATTAATAAGAGAAAATGTCAAGCTGCATTTTGATATAAAAATGGCTTCTTAACTCCAAGTAATGAATGAGTAATCATGGTGCAAACTTTATGTGACCAAAGGAAATCACCACCTTAAGGGGGGGCTACTTGGGTCAAAAATTCAAAATTCAAAAATTCAAAATTCAAAATTCAAAAGTCAAAATATGAAGGACATATGGGCCGAGGGACGTTATTTTGGATTTGGCTCAGCAGGTCTTAACGTTCGAGAAAATCGGCCAAATGCACAGTAACACGAAATTTCGCAACTTCGCATTGAGCTTTCTTGCTACTCAATATGTTTTAGCTCAAACCAAGAAAAACGTCCCTCCGCAGAAGTGCGAATTTCACTTTTGCCAAAAATCTCCGGAATCCGTTGAGTAGTTTTTGAGAAATCGATGTTCGAAACAAAATAATCGCAGTTTTGCCAAAATGGTTTCTCGGCCAAATCTCTAGGTGAAACCAATAAAGTCCAGCTAATAGGCATTCATTAAATGTGCATTTGGGCGATGTATCGATTGAGTATAAAGCCAATTTTGTCCTTAACATGTGGCAGTAATTTCGAAAAAGCTGATTTCCTCGAAAATGGCCATTTTTTGACTCTAAAAACAGTTTTTTGCTTATACTGACTTAACCACTGGAGACAGTTCAAAGGTTGTAAGTGCAAAAATGTTTATTTCCGAGTCCTTTTTCCAGCCATACCATCCAATCTCGTGTCTTGTCTACCTACTGGGAGCTTAAGGCCAAAACCCAAAACTTTCTTATCTTTTGGCCTAAAAATACGGGACTGGTCCTAAAATGTTAAAGAGCACGGAAATAGGTTATTTCGTAAGTTTTAGCCCTTTGCGTAAAGGATTAAAGCCGTAGGAGTCAAAAATACCCGAAAGGAAACCAGCACCTTAAGGTGGTGGTTTCCTTTTGTGTAAATTTGACCCTACAGGCTTCAATTCTTTATGAAAGTAGATGAAACTTTCCAAATATGCTATTTTGGTGCTCTTTAACATTCTCGGACCAGTCCCGCATTTTTAGGTGAAAAGATGAGAAATTTTCGATTTTTGGCATAATACTCTCAGTAGGTAATCGATACATCAGATTGGTTGTTATGATGGAAAGAGGGTACAAAAACGAAAATTTATTCTTTTACAACCATTGAGCTAACTCTCAGGGTTAAGTCAGTAAGCCAAAAACGATTTTTGGGATCAAAAAACGGCCATTTTCGAAAAAATCAGTTTTTTCAAAATAACTGCTAAATGCTACGAACAATTTTCGGTTATTTATACTCAATCAATACGCGGTCAAATTGCCCATTTTATCAGTGCCTATTAGCTGGGATTCGTTGCTTTAAGCTAGAGATTTGGCCGAAAAACCATTTTGGCAAAAACTGCGATTATTTTGCTTTAAACAGCGATTTCTCAAAAACTACCCAATTGATTCGCGTGATCTTTGCCAGAATAAAAATTCGCACTATTGCGGAGGGACTTTTTTCCGAGTTTGAGTTAAAACGCCTCCAGTTGCGAGAAAACTGAATACAAGGTTGTGAAATTTCGTGTCACCGCACATTTCCCGGATTTTCTGGAGTATTGAGGCTTAAAGGTGAGCCAAATCCAAAAAAAGTCCCTCGACCCATATGTCCTTCATACCATGGCACAAGAAAAAATTTTGGCCGATTCTACAGTTTTGAGAAATCCATGTTCAAAAATTTTTCGTCTATATTTAGCCTGTCAGATGTCAGCATGTCAGAACATTTTTGCTAGTTTTGTGCTGATTTTGCTGGTTTCATAAGCTGATGTGAATCTGCAGATTCTAAGCTTTAAAACGATGTATAAAGCTCTTTCCAATTCTCAAAATTGCGAAAGTTATAGCGTTTCAAAAAAATCACGACAAAAGCACTGCACAAAAGGACACCACCACCTTAAGGGGGCGCTTCCATTACCGGGACCGGCTCTGCTGCATTCAATTCTCAACCAATCTCTTTCAAATTTTCAGCAACGATAGTTGGTGCTAAGTACTAGTAATTTGCTGAGTTTGAAAAATTTATTGCTTGGCTTGCAACTTACACAAGAGGGATAATTTCAAATTTTCAAAATGGTGTCACTCATTAACGGCTAAATAAAAGTAGCTCAAATTTTGCACAAATCTATAAACGGACCTCATGCAGGGGCACTTTTTTCATTTTTTGATTTGTGCAATTTTGAGTATTTTATAAATGTTCAAAAAGTTTAGAAATCGATATCTCACGGAATTTAAGGTTTAAACAAAAAATGAAAAAAGTGCCCCTGCGTACCTCTTTAATAAACGTACATGCAAAATTTGAGCAACTTTGGTCGAAGCATTTATGAGAAAGTTGAATTGGAAAATTTCGCTCTAATTGCTTTTGTTTTGCACATATATTATGATTTTAATAAGTTGCGTAGTGCATTTTATAAAATAATAAACAAATCCAACACAAAAGCATCATGAAATATCCTTTAGAATTCATTTTCGAACTGTTAGTTTTTACTTTGCTAAACGAAATGAGAATGGTCAACCTAAATTTGCCAATCTTTCCGAGCGAGCTATGCTAGGTTTCAGCCATCCTAGTCACTCGAGGTATGCGGGGGGCAGCTGATGTTGGAAGACAACGCTGGCTGCCCTGGGTGTGACTGAGGCTATTTCAGTTTTGCTGACTTTGGCCAATAACCGTACACCGACTTGGCTTGGGGATCACATTTTCTATCCGTGGTCTTCGTCTCTCCGCTTCTTGTCCGCATTATAAGGGACCGCGGAGAGCAACATCATACAGGCCTCAAGTAGTGCCTTAATGATGGCTGAGCCCGCAGCAAAAAAAAAATTTGCCAATTATTCAACCGCCTGTAACTTTTAATAGAAACCACGTGCAGAAATGATATGCACATCGCTGTAAAGCTCTTTTTATGCTCTTTCCCATAGTGCATTCGAATTAATCGTTTGGGCCTTTAATAAAATTTCGATTTTTAAGCCATAATGGTAGCTAGCCAAGCAGATGGTCTCAGTTACTGAAATTTTGTCAAAACATGCCCCGCCAACCAAAGTAACTTCAGTTGGGATTTCTTTAAAATTGAGCAATCAGTCCAAATTTTACATCAATAATCCCGATAATGGAAGCGCCCCCTTAAGGGGGGGGGCTACTTGGGTCAAAAATTCTACCCTCACGGATTTCGCTCAAATTGTGCCCATTGATACTCCCTAGGCCCCTACGCAAGCCATTGAAATTTGAGCTGATTTCGTCCAGTAATAAAAAAGTTACTGCCATTCAAAATTTCCAATTCCTATTCAAAATGGCCCAAAATCGGAACTTTAAAATTTTCAATTCTGACAACGATATCTTACTCAAATCAAAACCGTTCGAAACGTTCTCTAGCTCATTTTGCAGCTAAATACAATATCGACAACTTGTCGAAGAACTTTTTTCAAAATTCGGTTTCTAACTTTTACAGTAATCGTTTATGTGAGGTAACCCCCAAAAATGGTCAAAATCTGGCATTTTTCAAAAATTTTCGAACTTTTCAGATATGCACAATATCTATATCAATCGATAGCTTTTTCAATTCTAAAGAATTTTTCTTCTTGGAACAAACGTTTATTTTGCAGCCATTCAAAGTTATAGGCCAAAAACCGTATTTTCACGATTTTTCAATTTCTGTGTTTTGGGGGTTACCTCACATAAACAATTACTGTAATTTTGCTAGTTTCGTATTAAGCTCGTATGAATGTCCGGGTTTAAGCTTGAAAACTATGTAAGCTCTTTCCAACTCCCAAAATTGCGACAGTTATAGCGCTTTAAAATATCACTACAAAAGCACTGCACAAAAAGATACCACCACCTTAAGAGAGGAGTCGCAAATTTTCGACTATCTCCGATTTTTCTCATTTTCACACATTTTGTAGTTCCCATGGGTCCACAAAACAGGACACTTGCGTTTGCTGCAAAACTTTTCTTATCATTCACAGTAGTACTCCAAAGGCGACCCCGACAAGTGTTAAGCATAGGAAAACGAGAAAGGAAAATTTTGCGGTGAGCAAAAGTTTGAGCGCTGTGCAAGAGCAAATGAGCTATAACTTGTCACAATCTTAATCTGAAGTATGTAGCGTGTTAATATATATATAGGAGGTGTTTTGCGTTAATTCAGCAATTTTCTATAAATTTTCAAAGTTGGATGAAGTCGGTTTTTGCACGATTTTGACTTACGAAAATCTCACCTGGACTCTAAAATTTTGTTTTGTTTTTGGACACATTTGGGGGACCGAAAATGAGATAAATCGGTGACTATAAAATTTGGTACCGGCGACCCCCCCTCCTTTAAAAAAGGGAAAGACTGAACTTCAAGTTCAGCTTCAGGCAACATGTGATATAATGCCAAGAGTACATAATGATGATAGTTTCAGGCATGCTCTCTGTTATCAGAGCAAAATCTATGCTCTGTTTAGTAACAGCTTACCTCCAGGTCTTATTCTTGGCATTGTTTTCTTAGGGAAGCCCCCAAAAGTCCGAAAGCAGGTTTAGTGTTGAAAAGGGCAAAAATTGAGTAAAACTCTCCGGCGAAGCCAGAAAGTATTTGAAAACCTTGCCTTCTGAGGGATTTTTAATATTTACGAAAAGGGGCACCCACCCACCCACGGGGGTTTAGGCGAAGTCCCCCAGAAGCAAAGAATTTTGTTCTAATTCGTGCCCGTTGTGAAATTTTTACAGAGCATTCTTCAAAATTAAAAAATAGCTAATACCCGGCACGTTTTCATGGTAATTATTCAGAAGCTGGTCCCACCACACCAAATAGGGTATTCGGTAGTCATCGTGCCGAACATATATTATGATGGCATGATAATGCAATTATTTCGCGACGAAGGCAGTTAAGGCGTTGTATTCTGTATGTTTTGGCCGGGACTTATTCCCTATCAACTGCATCTGTGGTCGTTAATTATATGACAATGGTAATCTACTTAGTGACTTCAATGACCCTCTATGGTATGACAACGTCACCTTGTCCGCTTATTTTGGCTGATTTGGTTGGCCAAGAGAATATGTCCCGTGCCTGGGGCTGCTGTCCTTGTATTCGGAGATATGATTTTAGGTATATAATATGTATCCAAAATAAATATTGCATGAGTAATATAATAGTAAATGTAGTAAGTGACTTTGTTTGCGTTTCTTTTCATATTGGAAAATGGCTAGATCCTATAAACACTTAATTTGGTTTGGGTGTGAGCGAGGCAAGGATAAGGCAAGTATCAGGCTGCCGAAGGTGTGTACATAAAGTAATTTTTCGTTCCAGCACCAAAATTTGTGCCTCAGTCGGGATTTGAACCCACAACATCCGGATTATGTTTCTGATCGCTCTGCCAAGAGAGCTATCGAGGCCACCGAAACGCTAACATTGACCATAGACGGTGCTTTGTACGTGAGCAGACGCCAAGGTTCCTCAAATTCTGGTGATCAACTCGCTGCACCTAGATTAAATTGTACTCTGTAGCCAATTCACATCTTTATTAACGCCCTACCAATTTTAATAGAAAGCTTTATTTCAGGAATGTTGGCGGATGTATTGAAGACCTTTGCTTACGGATTCTGCTTTATTGGAGTTGCCAGTGTTCCATCCTCTGGCATTGGAACACTTTCGTAGTATTGCCTACATCTGTTTCCAAATACATTCACTTTTGCTGGACAAAATTATGTCACTAGTAATAGCTGACCTGTATTAATTGATCGTGTCAGTTTTTGTTCAAACTAAGGGCCAAGCCATACTGTTAGCTGTGAGCTTTTGGTTTCGATGATTGATGACTTTTTGTTTGTGTTAGATATATTTATTATCTACTTTTTCAACTTATTTTACTAATTTGTGTTGTGTTATTTAGCTTTTATTCCTGTGATCCTGACTAATTTCCGTGTTCATTGTTTTGTGCAATCTCTGAGATTTTAGTGTATATTTTGTGTCATCGGACTTTTTGTTCCTGCGTAATGATTCCAATCAGTGTTTGTATTTGCTGGCATCTATAGCTTGGAATTCCATATTTGTGAGCTTTCTTAGCCAGCATTTGATATCTGCGCTTTATTGTTGTTCTTTCTCCTGGTATTGCTTGTTCTTATGTTTAGTGTATAGTAAAGCGGATCTATTTTAATATAACGTTGGAATAAGTAGAATAAGTTTGCTAGATATGTAACTATGCAGAATCTTTGGTAGCAGAGGAAAGTATGTCTTGATTCCATAAATATGTTATGGAAGCTAAATATTTTGCAAGTTTACTGAGAAATACAATAACTGCAGATAGTTCGATGCAGAAAATCATAGACTTTTACTACTCAATTACATAAACCATTGATTACCAGTTGCCAAATCTGCTTTTTTAGTAAACCAGTCACTTCCAGTGGCCAGATCGGAGCGACCAGATCTAACTTGGAACCAATCACCTCCTGTTGCAAGGTCGCTTCTTTTACCAGCTCTGTAATGGGCTCGTCCTGTAGCCAGATTTCGTTTGTATGGGTAGGAAATCAAGAAAGTGCTAGTTTGCTTCGGCGACCAGCCAGGACCAGGGAATAGAGTCATTGTGTGCGTGGTCGGCAAAATGTTTATCAGCAGAAGTAAGCACGACACAGTAATTGTTTTCATTTCCCTAGATTACCTGAAACATGTAAATACGGGAAGGTTCCCCAAACTAAATTTTAGCCGGTTTTTACAACCGACCTATGTTGCCATTTTTCTATTAGAAGTAATTTTATCCCTTTCCCGACCGGATTTTCTTAGAGTCATCGGTTGTAAACGACCGGTTTTACATTTTCGGCTGCCGTCTTTGACTGGAAGTACCTAGAGAGATAGGTCAACCTCCAATCGAAGGAGAATTGAATGCTATTCATTCAAAGTAATATTAACATGTTTCCGATACACTCAAAAAAGTTAAGAGCCGCCAAAGTTGGTAATTGCGCGAAACTGTCACTGTGAAAATCAGCTAATTTAATTTTTGCAGTAAAGTATGCTTCTGAGAGAGCCTAAGCTGTATGCTAAATTAAGCTACACCGTTGTTTTTTCAACAGGGGCGGTATAGAAAACGACACGAAGATTGTTCACCTTTTTCAACAGATTTCACGTTTTGGGATCATAATTTTAAAGCTAGTTCAATCTTAAACTGCATAAATTGTAACTTTTTATGGGTGTTGCTTTACATTTCCTTTAATCATCCTGGCAGTCTGAATCAAATTCAATCCAAATTGTAAAAGCTACCAATTATTTCATAATTTAAATAACATGCTGACAAAGGTTCCTGATTGAAATGTTCGTGTGCTTAGAGCTTTTGAAACTGGGAATAAGTTTTGCTTTGATAGCAAACACAAATTGGCGATGACGCACTTTAGGTTTACGTCGTGTACTTTGAACTTGTGTAGTATTTCTAAACCTGACGAATTTTTTCAATTTTCTTATTTTATTTAAGTAAACTGATTGTTACATATTCACAAAAGTTTAAATAATGGAAATCCGTTAACCAATAAGTTTTTAATTGCCTCAATTACCTATTTAATTAATTTAGCTCAATTGCCTGTAAATTGGACATTGCCCCAAAATTGCTGGACATGAGAAATTGCAAAAAGTATGTTGGCTTCTTGCAGTCATAATTTAGATTGTGTGAGCACGTGACGTCAAAAACTTTTTAATTTTTAATTTTTTAAAATTATGTCATAACATAATTTTTAACGTTTTGCGTAGGAAAATAAAACTTCTTCAAATGGCTTTGTGACGCTGCTAGTGCGCTGTAAAGTAAAAATTTTGTAAAAATTACAAGAACTTTTGCAATTTACTACATAAGCGCAACCTATGTAGTGCAACCAGCGGAGCTTTCAGTACTTTCCACAAAAGCTCCTACAGTAAATACTGAGAAGGCCAGCAGTTTAAACCGGAGCCTGCAAGAAACTTGTTCTTATTTTCCATCATTCCTGGGATAAGAACTGCACCAGTCATGTAGTTTCTAAGCCAAACATTTGATTTTTACCGGGTTTCCAATTTGTATACATAAAAATGGGGACAGCTGCGGGAGGACATAGGGCGGTCATTTCCAAAATATTTATTGCCGTATATTTTTTAAGTGCACGTTAAAAAATCATCTACAGGGGGTTGCAAGACCGAAATTTTGAAAACCGATAGTTATAACATTTATTCTAAAAACTAAGTTTTAAAATTTCAGTTTTCAATCCCCACCTATGATCTCGATCTCTCTCTAAACCAATAATCTGATTTTATACTAATAATATAGTGTATAATATGACAGCTTTCTCACATAAATTCTACAAATTTTATATTGAAAACCATGATATACTATGCCATAGTGACTGGGGTGAGTGGCTGTAAAAATTAATTCTGGTTTGGATGTCTGTAAAAAGTAATTTAACAAAAAACATTAAACAGATTCTACTTAATCCTTCAATACACCAAGCTATACCTAACTGTCTTGTCAAAGCTGTCAATCATTATGGTTTGTAACACCTGCCTTGAAAAAGATAAACTCCAGCTTTAAGGAAAAGACAAATTTTTCGCTGATGAAACTGGATTGATTGAATAATTTAAATAAGATTGTTAATCAAGTGTAGTGAGATAAATTGTTTGTTTGATTGGTCATCAGTCAAATTGCCATCTTCGGCCGGCTTTAATACTCACTATGAGAGCAATGTTGAATTAGCAAGTCTGGACTCTAATCATGCTAAGTGGCAAGTGGTCTTTCCCGTGAACCCTAGCACTAACAGTTCTCTAAATGAACAGCGAAATATACTAAATTGCTAAAAGCAAAAATTACAATATAGTGTTCAAGTTAATTTATGTATTATGCCTTGTATCGTCGCTCGTACACTCACTTCGAGTAACTAAGGGGTAAGAGTAGATATATTCGACCATGCAGTCGCCGTATAAAGCAATGATTTAATGGAGGAATAAATCGAATATAAAAATAAAACAAGGAGAGCAAGTAAACCTTATAAATAGTAGCAAAGTTTAAATTAATATGCAAAGGAACTAGGCTGAAGAAGTATGCCAATTCTGTATCAGCTCCAGCTCACACATCACCCCAACCGTAATGAGTTCATGAGTTAGGGCGAATATCTTGAAGGAGGAAGGACACTGGTTTGCCTCGTGGAACTTCGAACTGTAGGCTGGAACAGCGCTGTCACGTCTGCTAATCCCAGATGATGGAAACGTAGCATCTTCTTACCATTCCAGACCGAGTTGTCGGATAGGCGGTAGGCCCTGTTTTTCAGGACATCCTTAACAAATAGTGGCTTGTACCAAGGTGACTTACCGTTCAAGATAGAAGACAGTTGAACCATTCCTTTCATCTTCTTACTATAGGATCTACGATTGGTTTAGAGATATAAGAGTGAGCGCCTTCAACAATGTTTGGATGGGATTTGATGTCTCAGGGCAGCGTCTCTTCCATAACACAAAAGGATTTGGTGTGTGAGAGCCTAATGCCGCACCCCAAAAGGATCTTGTCAGGAGTTTGGTTTCAGCAGTAACTATTGCACGATATTGAGGGAGCTAGCGATTGAATCGCTCGAACCTTTCCATACTTTTGTAGATTGTAAACAGCTGTCCTGAAATGGCGAATGTTTCATGATAAACTAATTTTACTACACAAATATAACAAGCATATGTAAAGCAGAATTAATTTAAATCAGTGTAGAAAATGAAGGGAATTTTAATAGCGAGAGTTCTCCATTGTCGAAGCCTAATATTAGCCACGGTATGACATTAAGGTGCTTGTTTCCTTTGGGGTGTTTTTGACTCATACGGCTTTAATCCTTAACGAAAATAGCTAAAACATTACGAAATAATCTATTTTCATGCTCTTTAACATTTTGGGACCAGTCCCGTATTTTTATGTGAAAAGATAAGAAAGTATTGGTTTTTGGACTTATACTCTTAGCAGGTACACCAGATACCGGAATGGTTGTTATGTGTAATGAAAAGGCTTACAAAAACCACGTTCTTTATGATTTTATCAAGGACATTACAGAATTCAGAACAGAACTTAAATACTCGCAAAACATTTCCAAAACGAAAAATCGGGAGCATATTATTATTCCTTTTCACAGTAAACAATTAGACCAAATAAAAGTCAATACTATATTTGAATCTTGTAAAGACAAATGGCCATATCCCAATTCTAAGACTAATGCTGGAAACCCCCGCGTATTCTTTTCCTATGATAATCCTATATCTACTTTTATTTTAAATTATCGCCAAGTAATTACTAACTTAAATTGTACTGAATTTTTAGATAACCACCATAAATATGGTTTTACATGCAAATGTAACACATCTAATCACAAAGATCAATATCATAAACACATTATAACTTCTAATTTTGACATAATAGAAGATAATCAGGTCAAACAACTATTAAACTATGGACCAAAATATAGACTTCCCACTGTTAAAGACACTAATTGTTCGCAGATCGCAATAGATCAATCTTTAATTAAATATATTAATAAACTAAATAAGAAATATAAGTGGGATATAGATAAATTAAGAGATTGGGCCGTGTATGTAAGCGAAATGGTAAAAGACCATCTCAAACATCTCCCACTCAATCATAGTATTGCCACTAATATTCGGATTACAGACATTAAAGCAAGCATTAGTAACTTACACGAGCACTTCGTATTCACTTTAACCGACAAAGCTCCTCAAAATTTCTCTATGATATGTAAACAGTTTTATATATATTCTATTCTAAAAGAGGTGGGTCTAGTCGACAATACCAATAACAACAACACATACATTGAAATATACAATAAGACAGAATCTGACATTATCAATAACATAAAAACCATAAACGATAAATTAAAATATGCTGCAGCCCCTTTCAAGCTACCTTTCATGTATATAATACCCAAATTTCACAAGACCCCTATTAAATTCAGAACAATTATCGCTAGTAAGCACCCACCAACTAAACATCTCTCTCAAACCCTGGACAAAATTCTGAAATTACTTTTTACAAAAGAAAGAAAATTTGTAATATCTATGCGCACAAATACAAATGTAACCCCTTCTGGGTAATTAATAACAACAAACCTATATTAGACATTATCAATTGCCTCAATAAAACACATTCCGCTGAGTCAGTAAACACATACGATTTTACTACTTTATATACTAAATTAGAGCATACTACAATTAATCAAGCAATTTCAGAATTAGTTAAGGACACTTTACACACCAAATTACACCTTAGATACAACAAAGTATACTGGGGAAATGCAGAACCTAAATACCCTACATTTGACTATTATGATGTAATAGACATGACTAAATGCCTAATCGACAACACTTACTTTAACATAGGAGATAAAATTTTTAAACAACAAATTGGAATTCCAATGGGTACGAATTCAGCCCCAACTATAGCAAATATCACTTTGCATCATTTCGAATACAATTTTATATTAAATGAAAAGAATACATCAAGAACAGAGCTATTATCGAACACACGCAGATATATAGATGACATGACCACCTTCAATGATAAAAACGTTTTTGACCTCACTATAAATGACATATACCCTCATGAGTTAGAACTTAATAAAGTAAATATAGATAATACTCAAGCTAATGTATTAGATCTGAAGATTAGTCTAAATAACAATACCTTTGAAACAGATTTATACGACAAAAGAAAAGAATTCAATTTCAGTATAAACCGTTTTCCACCTCCAACCACTAACATTTCCAGCTCTGTCTTCAAAAATATGATAGAAAACCAAATCACCAGGCAGCACCCGGGAATTTTTTGTAACACAGTTGAAAGAACTTAGAGAAAATCTTCTAGCAAGAGGTTATTCAAAGAAGTATTTCAAACAAGTGTTCAATACAACTTTTTTAAAAAACAGTTGGATTCACAAAAAATTTGATGGTTCAATACACATCAGCCAGATACAGTAAAGTATACATACTAGTAAGATCACTACCTCATTCTGCTGTCATAATTAATGGCTATCTAGCCATCGACATAATTACAGATCCTTCGTTTTACGAGGATCACCTATATCATTCTGTCATAATTAAAGGCTATCATGCCTTAGACATAGTTACAGATCCTTCGTTTTTCGAGGATTAGCACCCTTTACTAATGCTACTAATGATATCCACACTATTCATCACCTACACACTAACTCCTTCTCATCATTTTGTTGTTGGCACTAACCACAAGAGGAATA
The DNA here is from genome assembly GCA_030248195.1 of Trissonchulus latispiculum. Classification (NCBI taxonomy): domain Eukaryota; kingdom Metazoa; phylum Nematoda; class Enoplea; order Enoplida; family Ironidae; genus Trissonchulus; species Trissonchulus latispiculum. The sequence continues at coordinate 26,417 of JASAND010003139.1, read as the reverse complement.
ATTGTATGTATATAATTAATTGTGTTGTTAACCTCCTTGGTCATAATTAACGGGCTAGTCCCGTCTGGTCATAGTTACTTGGGCACAAATTGCCCTTATTCACCCTACTTTGCACTGCTGCATTTTATTTAATTTCTTTATATTCTTATGCGTTCTAATTATATCTGTGCAACAATTAAATGAATCCGAAATTCGGGTCTCTTGGAGGCTTGGCCCGACCAGTACTTACTTTAATTAAAGTTATCTCAATTATTGGAAAGGAAATCTAAATTGTACTGGATCCCTCTGATGACGAATTTCGGTTCCGATCCTAGATATGAATGTGTACTCGCAAACTATCAGAAGTATGAATCTAAGGGATTGGGGCCGAAAGATTCATTACTTCAGTTAATTTGTGAGTACTTAAATGAATTCACACTTTTAATTGATTATTTATTGTGATTCAAGTGTCAATCCCAGTTTTCAGAATACTCACCAATTCTACACTGCGTTTAGACTATTCTCTTTTATACTATAATTCTTAACTCAGATTATAATTTGTATTTTACGGTTTCTGTTTCTGCTATTGTTTTATCTTGATTCTTTCAATATTTTCCTTATTCAAGAACTCACTTCCCTTTTCATGCAATATGTTTGGGTAGTAAGTTGCACTTTACCGAAATTCATGTATGACTACACCTATCTAACATCGTCTAAAAACTATTTTCATTAATGGTCAAAATTGGTTGAAATTGCTTATCTAGTTAATTGAATGAAGGAACGTGCAGAAGTCCAGCCAGTTGAAGATTTTTATATTTCATATGTTACATCATATTTGCCAGAATTGAATATTCAAGCTCATACCTGTATAAGATGTTTTGTACTTGAAGAAAATATCAGGGTTGCCAGACCGGAATTGTCGAATTATGGTTCATTTAACCGGAATCGTCGAACCCCAAAAGTTAATATTAATGTTGTTAATATCATTGTCTTGGGAGTCATCTACTTCCCAGACAGCGTAGTAGTGGGAGTACTACTACGTCCATTCATTTATTCTACGTGAAGCTTGTCCTCACTTGAACTCTAGTTTGGGCTAAGAAGCCAGGAGAGAATTGCCTCTCCAGAAAAGAGTTAGTACACACTTTTTGTGTATATAGGTAGGTCCGGAGGGGGCTTAGCCTCCTCCGTAATAATTTAAAATTAATGAAAATTAACGAAAATAGGTGATAACATACGTAGAGTAATATTCTGTAATTAGTTGTAGCTAGAAAGTTACGTACGAATTTTTGTGCACATTTTTTAGCAATTGCTCCCTACTTCCTCGGTCAAGCGAGGACACTGGGTTTCTGGCAATGTGGAGCAATTGCTGCTAAGGTTGCTGTGTTGGCTTCACTTGTTTGTGGCCAAATGTTTACCTAAAATTTCAAAGTAGGGGACCAGGACAAGAGAAGCCAAAGAAAATTAAGAAATTAAGAACAGACATATGATTTGTGCCCAAAGATGGCATTTAAAATTATTTTTCCCATAATCGGCCGGGATTGGCCTAATTTTTGAGCCCCGTTTCAACCAAATCGGAGAAAGTCGAAATTTGGGTCCGAAACTTCCCCCTTCGATTACGTTTAATGTTAACCAAAGTTTTATAAAATTTCAGAAAGTTTCGGACTCCGAAATTAATCAGAAAAGTGGTCAGCTGGGTGCAATATTTCGCCATTATCGTTAATCTTCCCCAGGCTTAACCACCAGGCTCAAAAAGAGCCTGGATCCTGCAATGTTACAGGTGGCAAGCTTCTAGAAAGTTCTAGAACTTTCTAGAAGCTTTGCCTTAAGGTGGTGGTATCCTTTTGTGCAGTGCTTTTGTGGTGATTTTTTAAAACGCTATAACTTTAGCAATTTTAGGAGTTGGAAAGAGCTTCATACATCGTTTTAAAGCTTATTATCTGTAGATTCACATAAGCTTACGAAACTAGCAAAATTAGCAAAAAATGGCAGAAATTTTCAGAGGTTCTGACATCTAACAGGATGAATATAGACCAAACATTTTTGAACATCGATTTCTCAAAACTGAAGAATCGGCCAAAAGTTCTTTTTGTGGCACGATATGAAGCAATATGGGCCGAGGGACGTTCTTTTGGATTTGGCTCAGCAAGTCTTAACGGTCGAGAAAATCGGCCAAATGCACAGTAACACGAAATTTCTCAACTTCGCATTGAGTTTTCTTGCTACTCAATACGTTTTAGCCCAAACCAAGAAAAACGTCCCTCCGCAGAAGTCCGAATTTCGATTTTGCCGAAAATCTCCGGAATCCGTCGAGTAGTTTTTGAGAAATCGATGTTCGAAACAAAATAATCGCAGTTTTGCCAAAATAGTTTTTCGGCCAAATCTCTAGCTGAAAGCAATAAAGTCCGGCTAATAGGCATTCATAAAATGTGCATTTGGACGATGTATCGATTGAGTATAACTAAGCCAATTTTGTCCTTAACATGTGGCAGTAATTTTGAAAAAAACTGATTTCCTCGAAAATGGCCATTTTTTGACCCTAAAAACAGTCTTTTGATTATACTGACTTAACCACTGGAGATAGCTCAAAGATTGTAAGAGCAAAAATGTTCATTTTCGAGTCCTCTTTCCAGCCATACCAACCAATCCCGTGTCTTGTCTATCTACTGGGAGCTTAAGGCCAAAAACCAAAACTTTCTTATCTTTTGGCCTAAGAATACGGGACTGGTCCTAAAATGTTAAAGAGCACGGAAATAGGTTATTTCGTAAGTTTTAGCCCTTTGCGTAAAGGATTGTTGCCGTAGGAGTCAAAAATACCCGAAAGGAAACCAGCACCTTAAATTCAAAGCTTCGCCGACCAAATCGTGATGTCACTGCGCTGTCAGAGAGCTGTCAGCCCAGTCCCAAAATTTTAGACTCACTCAGTGTTCGCTGAGGGTCGACCGAGAGCGGTCGGCCAAATTGTGTCGTTTGGTTGTGCATCTCTATAGTGGGCTGTGGCTTTGCAGCACCTGAGATTGCACGCCTTCCTCGATACTTAGTAAAAATCAAGGAACTTTTCTGGCCGTCGGGCCAGAAAAGGTATTGAGCTCAAACCCGCGAACACTAACAAGCTGAGGTGCCCTTGGGTCATTTATACCCGGCTCAAAATTCGCTGACTAGGATCAAAAAATTTAGGAATTTTGCACTGTCGGCCTTCGGTCCTATTTCTTATATTATGTGATTTTTGGCCTTAGGGCCCCTTTTTCTTTTTATGCGGCCAATTAGCTAAATTTTAATAATTCCGAGCCACGGCCCTTGAGGCCAGTTTTGCATTGTGAAGAGGGCCCTCGTGGCCATGGGGATTTGTGAAATAACGTGATTTTGAGTGGGGACCCGTCCCTAAGATTGGGATAGAGGGTCCCTTAATTACGACCCTGATTTTTCATTAAGCTAGTTATAGGGATCTATCACCCCACAGCCGGAAACTAGGTGTTGCCGGCCATATTCTGGAATAAAGGCGCTAACGATTCAAAAATCACTGTCAGTATAATTGTCTTTATTTTTCAGCGTTAGGTCGGCATTAAAATTGTTAGGCTTCTAAAATACAGATTATTTTCAAGTCAAGTCTAAAACCCTGAGCCTTTACAGTATATTATTAATTAATAATTCAGAGTTTTGGGGAGGAATGGCCGGCTTCCTCCATTCAGTAAATTAAAATATAATATGTTTCTATAGTTTTGTGTAATAATAATTGCTTAGCAATTATTATTCGCTCGGGCTTTCACAAGTTTCGATTAAACATTGTTTCAAGTGAGGAAAACGCGAGATTTTCCTGAAATTCGAGTTTCCAAATCTCAAAGCTTGCAAAGTCAAATTAAACAGCAACTTCGACGAGAAAGTTTCAAAATGTGCATAAACCAGTAGTTTAGGGTAGTACCTAGAATTTAGATTAGAAATAGGAAAAGCTTGTAGTTAGGATTGTTTAATGTGATTAATGATTGGAAGTATGCCTAGTAATTAGGTACGTTTTATTTCAGGAACTAGGATATTAGCTGAGTTAGAATGTGTGAAAGTGTGCGTGAAATGCTTGTTCTTGCGTGTTTGTATGCGTGGTGCAGATCAGGTAAACTCCTTCTGTTTGACGAAGGTTGTGAGAACTGCAAGAGTGAGGAAGAAGAGGCAAAAAAGGGTGCATGTGAATTTTGTGAAGGTGTGAAAATGAGTGTATGAATGAGGCAACTCATGTAAACTCCTTTTGTGCGATAAGGGTCTTGATGCCGGGTGTGATTGACCTGCAGATATTAGGCAGGATCAGGGGTGACCTGATTAGCAGGCACCCGAATACTAACAATCTAGTACGTAGGTATGAGTGTTGCATAAATATTGTATAAGTATGCCAGGAATGGCACAGTGTGAATGTTGTGTAAATGTGCCGATAGTGGTCCAGTGTGAGTGTTGCACAAGTTTTGTACGAGTGTGAAACAGAAGTTGGAAATGTGTATGTATTAAAGGTAGTTATTTGAACTCCGGTAGTAAACAGGAAAATCATATAATTAGGAGCTAAAAATAATTCATCAAGACGTGTAAGTCTGATTAAGTAAGGTGTCGGCAGGAATGAGGTCAGAATGCGTGCTCTGGAGATATACACGGGAATATGCAAATGAGGTAGTGATTTTAGGCCTAAGGTCACGGGGACTCCGGATTAGGTCATAATCATCAAGTAATGTTCCGGCAGTCCTCGATTCGTCCGTATAGGCAGCTTTATGTGATAGGGCGGACGAATCGCAACAAAAGGACGCTGCACTTAATCCGAATTGCATAATGCTGACATCATTTCGTCCGAAATTCAAATCTCCTGCATTCTTTATCAAAATTTACCTAGGTATACGTAAGAAGTCAGTTTTAGGTAAAGTACTGTATTGATTCCTATAGTTATCATGATTTCTGCCTAAAATCTGTGATTACTGTTATTCCTGTCTGCAATAAGCAATATTGTGATCCTTACAGTTTGTCAGTACCACGTTTCTTGAAATCGTTCAATGGTAGGGAATTACGTTTGACACCTTAGTATCCGTCAGGTTTCGACCACAAAAATGGTCTATAAACCAATAAAAATGGAACTAAATCAATTACTGCAAGCATGGCGCTTTGACAGGTGGCTTTAAAACATAAAGGCTGAGCAAGCACTTTGAACAGCAATATGCAGGAGGAAATGGTAACCCAGGAATAATGTATACGATTATTAGTTACGTACGATTAATAATTAATATGTACCAGTCTATCTTCCAATAGCATCAAAATTGACGTTTATGCACGAATTTTCAATCGAATGTCGATATCAAAGTTTTGAATCGGTTATGCAGGAAATGGGTAATTTCTTACAGTTTGGGACCAGAAATTGTCCTAAACTATCTAGATTTGTAATTATAACATCTTTTCTGTTCAATAGACAAATTACTGCTGCAACCCTCAATTGGTCTAAGAAACGGGCTCCTGCTCGCAGTCAGAGACCCGAAACTAATTGAATTTAGTATTACAGTTCAAGACAGTGCAGAAGCAGAATGTACGTTACAGAAGTATGCTTTAATCACAATTTCCTGCACAAGAGTGCAGGAAATTGGCTGAAATATCACATTGTGCATATTAGTCTTAAAAATTAGAAAATAACGCCAAAACATTCAAAATTTCGCTTTATATGTGACCAGTTCTAAACGTTTTGGTAGTTTCGATATCGCAAGTTCATATTCAAGATCCGAAAGCCGAAAGAGTGAATAATGGTTGCTGAGTTCGATTCCCGCACCATAACTATGTACTAATGGGTTTTAACCCATTTGATTCAGGTGCGAAGTCGAAAGATCTCCTGCCTGAATAATCTGCCGTGCCTCTGAAGAGATATTTGGTGATTAATTAGTTTAGATCAGTATCTGGAGACGGAAGTGCTCAGTCAGTTGGTATCAGTAGAATCAATATTTGGATCCTATAGCTGTAGGTGTTCTAGTCTATTTGGAAGTGTAACAGGATCTTTGAGGCAGAGACAATTCGTACCGGCATCAAAATCATTTGGTGGTGTTTAAAACCGATGGTAAAACTGTGAAAAATTGTCGGTGAACTGAAAGTTTACTCCTGATTCTTGAACTTTGTAATCTTGAACCTTGCAACCTTATTTCGCTTTCTAATTAATTGAAAATGATGATCTTCGTTCTTGTTACCTTACTAGGGGTGGATATCCTCATTGCTCTGCTTTAAAAGTTCAGTTACTATCTGATCTTAAGAAACTATTAGTGGAGAAGAAACAACAGAAGACAGATCTAAACTAATTAGAACTTTAACTTAATTGTTTAATTTTAAACGGCTATCTCCCGGCACCACCCCTAACCTCTCCGAACCTTGTATTGTCTGATCCTCCTGAATTGGAGTTGATCTGCAGGAACCTCTCCGATAGCTATCTCTAAAGTGGGCTGTGGAGTCTTTGTGACTATATTACAGCAACTGGGAGCTCACCCAAGGTCCGAGCCCACCCTCGATTGTATTATTATTAATTATTATTATTATTATTATTATTATTATTATTATTATTGATTAATATTGGTTTTTTGGTCCTTTGGTACTGTAAAGGACAGATAAAGAGAGTGCACCAGCATAACACGCACATAAAGCATATAGGACACCAGCAGTTGAAGTGAGTAGGTTATAAAGTCGAATCACAGCAGGAATAGAGAAATAACAGTAACCTGAAGAAGAGTCCAGTCCTTGGCTGAACGTGCGCAACCTAGTATAACATTTGGGGGGGGGGGGGGGTAAACTAATTTAAAATTAATCCAAAGCCATCCTATAGAGTCTGGCAACTCTGGTATATCGACTGTGAATAGCAATTGTCAATATACTTATATTTATTACGTCATTATATTATACGGTGTATCTATTATTGTTATCGTTATCGTACCTAGTAATCGGTCTGCCAGTAATTGTAGTAAGTATATTAAACAGATTGCAGTTTTTAAGCAAGACTGTGGACCAGTGACATACAGATCCGGTAGTGATCTTTCGCATAAACAGTAAGTTTTCTCAGATCTCAATAAGAGATCTGACTAGAACCTCTCACAGAAGAGAATATCTGGGTTTGTACCTTTGATCCGCGTGTCAAGGCCCTCTATTTGATTCCGGGAGCGAGTGTTGACTCCTCTCGCCGTTCGCTTTTGACTACAGACTAAACGAACTCACAGCAGTACCCCTAACCAGGTTGGCTGTAGAGACCCCCGATTCTGGCAAACGACCTTTCGGGAGTCTGGTGCATAAGTTTGTCTAACTAGGCAAACGCGCCGACCTTCTGTGTAATTGGAACTTATCTGACCTGAGTAAGTAAGGCAAGCCAACCGGTTTAATAACAAATCATATCAAATCAATCATTTTGGAAGCGAAATAATTCTCCGCGTCTGTCAGTTCATTGCATATGGCTGGAAAGAGAACGCAAAAATTTACATTTTTGCTTTTACAACCTTTGAGCTATCTCCAGTGGTTAAGTCGGTATAAGCAAAAAACTGTTTTTACGGTCAAAAAATGCTCATTTTCTAGGAAATCAGTTTTTTCAAAATTACTGCCACATGATAAGGGCAAAGTTGGCTTATTTATACTTAATCCATGCCGCGTCCAAATGCCCAATTTATGAATGCCTATTAGCCGGACTTTATTTATCGCTTTAAGGTGGTGATTCCCTTTGGTCACAAAAGTTTGCACCATTATTACTCGTTCATTACTTGGAGTTAAGAAGCCATTTTTATATCAAAATGTAGCTTGACATTTTCTCTTTTTAATGCATGCTACGGAACTAATGTTGCTTTTATAAAATATTTTTAACACATTTTAGAAGAAGTATAATATTCCAGAATTTTTGCAGACTCAAGTAAACTTTTTCGCGAGACATCGGTTATATCATTCGATACCTCCATCAAATAGCTGGGGACGATTTTTTATTTATTGTGAAATCGCTCCTCGTTATAGAGAAATAAGCTCAAATGTGTGCGTAACCTGTATTTTGCCTACTTTTTCCAACTTTGTCAAGCGATTACTTTAGCTAGAAAGCAGCAATCGGGGCAACTAAAAAATCGTCCCTGGGTATATTTGTGCTGAACACATTTGTTCAGTAGCAGCCCTCCACCTTGCATGGTGAATGCTCCACAATCTTTGGAAAAAATTGGTCGTGTTTTTGCAAAAACTACATTTTTTATGATAGCAGCCTACAGGATAGCAGTTGGAAGACGATCATGCGTCGGATAATTTGACCCTGTGAGACCTTCAGATCGACGCCCTTAGTTTGATTTTACGGCCTGCGTAGTTCAAGAAAAATTGGATAATTTGATTTCTGCAAAAATGACAAGTTTTCGACGCCAAAACAAGAACATCGGCTATATCTCACGGTAGAGAAAAGCTAGAAACTTACTTTAAAAAGCAAAAATGTGAAGCTCAATGAGATCTTTCGAATGAGTATAGTCATAACTGTATAGCAGCTGCCAAACGTTCAGAAACTGGGAAAAACCACTCTGACCGGAAATCTCGAATTTTCGAAGCGGGATTGCGCGGAGGGTGTTAGAATGCCAAAAGAACTTATTTTGGAAAGTTTCATCAAATTTCATCCTGATTTGGATCGTCAACTAATAATATGTGCCCAAAAGGAATCACCACCTTAAGGTGGTGATTCCTTTTGGAGACATCCACTTTGAACCGTTGTTACTCATTCATTCCAAGGAGTTAAGAAGCCATTTTTATATCAAAATGGAGCTTAATATTTTCTCTTTCTAATGAGTACAATGAACGTAACTTTAGTTCTTGGAAATTATTTTACTGCATTTTCGAAATAATTTACTTTTCCAGATTTTTTGCAGACTAAAGCAAATTTTTTCGTGAGGCGTCGGCCACATCATTCGATTCCACTATCAAATAGCTGGGGACCCTTTTTTAATTATTATGAAACTGGTCTTCGTTAGAAAGAAATTAACTAAAATGTATGCGCAACCTGAATTTTGCCTACTTTTCCCAACTTTGGCAAGCAGCCACTTTAGCTAGAAAGCAGCAATCGGGGCAACTAAAAAAAGGTCCCTGGGTATTTTTGTGTAAACCACTTCCAGTAAGTGGCAACTCTCTAGCTTGTATAGTAAATGCTCCACAATCGCTGGAAAAAATTTGGTCATGTTTTTGCAAAAACTACATTTTTTATGACAGCAGCGTAAGGGATAGCATTTAGAAGATTACAATGCCAAGAATAATTAGCCCCGGCGAGACCTTCAAATTGACACCCTTAGTTTAATTTTACGACTTGCGTAGCTCAACAAATGGCGGATTATTTGAATTCTGCAAAAATGACAAGTTTTCAACGCCAAAGTAAGAAAATCAGCCATAACTCAGTATAGATAAAAGCTAGAAAGGTACTTCAAAAAGCAACAATGTAGAGCTCAACAAGATCTATCGAATGAATATAACTATAGCTGTGCAGCTACTGTGTAAGTGTCAAAAATCGGCAAAAACCGCCCTGAACGGAGACGTCGAAGTTTTGAAGCGGGATTGCGCGGAGGGTGTTAGAATGCTAAAAGAACTTATTTTGGAAGGTTTCATCGAATTTCATCTTGATTTGAACCGTCAACCAACAATATGTGCCCAAAAGGAATCACCACCTTAAGCTAGAGAGTTGGCCGAAAAACCATTTTGGCAAAACTGCGATTATTTTGTTTCGAACATGGATTTATCAAAAACTACTCGACGGATTCCGGAGATTTTTTGGCAGAATCGAAATTCGGCCTCCTGCGACTTTCTTGGTTTGGGCTAAAACGTACGGAGTAGCAACAACAAAACTCAATGCGAAGTTGCGAAATTTCGTGTTACCGTGCATTTGGCCGATTTTCTCGACGTTAAGACCTGCTGCTGAGCCAAATCCAAAAAAACGTTCCTCGGCCAATATGTCCTTCATATCGTGGCTCAAAAAGAACTTTTGGCCGCTTCTTCAGTTTTGAGAAATCGATGTTCAAAAATTTTTTGGTTTATATTCATCCCGCTAAATGTCAGCATGTTAGAACATTCCTGCAATTTCTTGCTAATTTAGCCACTTTCGCAAGCTCACGTAATTGTACAGATGATAAGCTTTAAAAAGATGCATAAAGCTCCTTCCAACTCCCAAAATTGCGAAAGTTATAGCGTTTCAAATAATCACCACAACAGCACTGCACAAAGGGATACCACCACCTTAAGGTGGCAGTACCACTGCCGGGATTTGGGGGGGGGGGTAAAGTTGGTCGAAAATTTTGGGGGGAATACTACCCCCTCCCCCAACCATAGGTGTAACGGGGATTTGGGGTGGGGTCCCCCCTCCCCCGAAATTTGGGGGGCCCTTTTTAGACCCCCCCAACCCCCCCCACGACCCCCCAAACCTCCCCCAAAAAATTTTTCAATTTTTATGCCAAAAATCGCATTTTCAGCAATTGCTAATGCCGAAAAACATGAAATCATTAACTAATTTTGACACTAGACAGTGTTTTTAAACTCGAAAACTTGATTGCCATTTGCCATCATGTTTCTGAGTCCAGAATAAGGTCAATATTGAGTTTAGAAGTCCATAAAACCGTTATAAACGTATTTCTCGCGATAATAAACACCATAAGCCGAAAATTTGAACTTTTTGGAAAAATTTTGCAAAATTTACCCTAAAAATGCCCAAATTTTGGCCACTTTTTTTCGCGCCTTCGGCGCGACTACCAGTCATAGGTGGACCAGGCTACAGTTTGCCCCCTGTGAGACCCCCCCCACACGGAGAGGCCAGACCATAGTTTCCTTAGGGGGGGGGGGGGGTTGGGGGCCACACGAAGCCCATTTCTAGAAAACAATTAGAAAAATATGTCAATTGTTTTCTCATTTATTTCTGTAATGTTTTCTGATTGTTTTCCAATTAATTTCTAATTATTTTCTAATTGTTTTCTATATTTTTTCTAATTGTTTTCTGCAAAACCAGTGTCCACTTTCTAATTGTTTTCTAATTAATTTCTAATTAATTTCTCATTGTTTTCTTATTTATTTCTAATTGTTTTCTTGCAAAAGTGATAATATTTCTAATTGTTTTCTAATTGATTTCTATTATTTTCTAATTTATTTCTAATGTTTTCTAAATTATTTCTAATGGTTTCCAAATGAAAAGCTTACACCACCAAATTAATTTTCTGGTGATTTTTTATCCGATTTCCTTATTCGTCCTGCTGTCGTTAATATCCAAACCCCTCATTTTGGCGGGCTGCCCCCAACTCGTCCCATTACTCTCCATGGGTTTCTCCCCACCCCACTCATATTAAGATGCTCGGAAATAGTAAATTTTTAAGGATTTTGGGTTTAAAAGTTTTAAATTATTCTGCTTCATCGGAAGTTTTTGTTCCATAATGGTCTATATAATTTGGCGCTAAAACTGACTGTTTTTAGACTGTTTGCGAGCACGTTTTAGCTTAGTTATATATATATATATATATATATATATATATATATATACATACAAGAAATAAAAATGCTCCTCTGGAGCATAAAAAAGTAATATGGGTGATGGTGAGGTTGTAAAATCAAAAGAGGACTAGTCTTTAAAATGCTTAATATGGGGGCTAGGTTCAAAAATAGAAGAGGACTAGGTTGTGAGCGAATTAATATGGGCACAGCTTCGCCGAACAACCCATATTCGCGGTTTATAAACGTAAATCATTATGCATATCCATCCACGCTACATTTAGTTTATAGTGCATAAACAATCTCTACTGCTACGTATATACGAATATATGTATTCGAGGTAACGGAACTTTTATTTTAGCAAACTTTTTCTTTGAGAAACACTTTATACTAACCAGTGCATTTTATCCATTTATATCGCAAGAATAATTTTAGGACTCTGATCTTCTATTTCCTTCCTGCTTGAACCAATAGCTTTAGCATGATATCCTTAGATCTCATCTCGTTGCTTGCTGCAGTTCAACACGACCACATAATGATAATTTAAGTATATATTCCTAGCAAGTCTAACAGTGTATATATGCAAACAACTAAATATATTCAATGAGTATTCAACTTCTTAAATTTCTTATTACTGACTGACACTGATAGCTCTGTATGCGACAGAAGTTAAGACGAAGCGTGAAATCCCGCGAATATGGGTTGTTCGGCGAAGCTGTGCCCATATTAATTCGCTCACAACCTAGTCCTCTTCTATTTTTGAACCTAGCCCCCATATTAAGCATTTTAAAGACTAGTCCTCTTTTGATTTTACAACCTCACCATCACCCATATTACTTTTTTATGCTCCAGAGGAGCATTTTTATTTCTTGTCCTTCTGTCATTTTAAAGGATCCCTTTCCAGCAATGCGGTAATGGATACAAGGAGTCGAATTTCAATGCACCGTAGGTAGAGCAGAAAACTGATTATATCAATATATAGTACCACTGCACATTCTCACCTCCGCCCCAAGCTTCGGCCGCTGCAACCTCTGTTTGTGGGTGGTATAAGGATAAAACTTTTTCGCCTCTCCAAACACCACTGGTCTATAGGCCCCATGGACCGTAGTGACCACTGGTCACTTCCCTCCATTTCGGCAATATGCCCATTGAAACGAGCGCAGTCGATTTACTATTAATGCCACCGACCAAAACGCCGAAAAACGCAGTTTTAGTCCGTTTGACCAGTGGTCAATAGATTACTAGGCCTGTAGTGACCAGTGGTCACTTCCGTTGATGTAGGCGATAAGCCCATTGAAACGAGCGTAGTCGATTTACTATATATGCCCACGACCAAAACGCCGAAAAACGCTGTTTAGAGTGAGTTTTCCCAACTTTGACCCTGGGCGAGGAACCACAGGAGCCATGCTGACCAGTGGTCACTTCGGGCGGTATCGGCAGTATGCTCATCGTTTTCAGCGACCCCGATTTACTATAAATGGGTACCACCCCAAGGCCGAAAAACGCCATTTTTAGTGACTTTTAGGCCATTTCTAGTAAAAGTGGGACTTAACTTTTCGTGAAAACAGGCCAAAAAATGCAAAGTTTGGGCCCATCTCCTGAAAGCTAGGGAGCAAAATTAAAAAATCCCCCTCGTTACTTTTTGCACCCCTGCTGGTAATTTTCAAAAAAAGATACTAGACCTCTCCAGCTTCTACCCAGTTCTAGAAAAGTGTGACCAAAATTTGCGAAAAATAGCGAAAGTCCGACTTTGGGACCTTGGCACAGAGCCAAAATTGGCCAGGTGCCAAAATGACCAAAAAAAGGTAGCATGGGGGGATCCTGTCTACCAACATATAATAGTAGTATGGTGCCAAAAAAAATGCCCACATCGTTCCAACACTTCGCCGTAAAATGCATTTCCAATAAGCGTTATTCACCGAGAAAAAAAAACAAACGCACCGTAACTATCGCCTAGTGCAAAAAATTCGAAGTTTCGAATTCGAACCAAAAGTATATGGTGGTACTTGTAGTACTACTCGAGTTGTTTACGATGGTAACCTTTTTTACCACTCCCGGACCTCTAATTAGCTGGCACCAGGCCAACACGGTCTCCAGGGGCCGCGCAGACGCCTTTACCCATATTATGTAGGGGCGCTATCGCGCCCCTACATAATATATATATATATATATATATATATATATATATATATATATATATATGCGTATATAGCTCTTTAAAAACTTATTGTATATAACTCTTCGCGAAGTTTACAACAGGTAGAAAATTTTCGCCAAAGTTGGCGAATTCGCGCAGAGCACACGAAAAAAACTGAATTGACGCGATATTCATGGGAGGCTAGCATAGCTGAACTTTAGCAAACTCAAGCTTTTTGTGAAAAATCCGTGAAGTTCGCCAAATCAAACGGAAAACTTATGTATATATATATATATCGCATAGGGGTCGCGGCAGCGACTCCTATATATATGTGAAAAAGTGGCTGGAGACGAGTGTAAAATATAAGCTGCGCAGAAGCTGCGCAAAATCCCTGCGCAAATTGTAGAGCACATCGAGTTTAGTATGTCTGTGAAGTTTCAGCCCCAGTACTTTTTACCGTTAAAAAGTTGCGCCCCGGACCGGTTATAGCGGCGTCTGTTTTTTTTTCCGGTTTCTCCTATTTGATGGTTGTGACATATATAATGTTCGCCGCTTTCACGTGATCTGCAGCGGTGGGCCAACCTAAAGGGCTATGGGGTCTAGTAGTACCCTCTAAAGAATTTAAGAATCTGACAAGTTTTTTGGCGCCGCAGCTGCGCCATAGCGCCGCAGTGGCGCCGCAAAAGTCGGCTCATAGCGAAAAAGTGACCATTTTTGTGGTCGTCGCTCAGGTCGAACGTTACGAGCTGGAGCTGATTTCTTTTTATATTCAGAAATTACATATATTGAACTAACTAACTGGTCAAGGTTGCGTTTCTCTATCACTTCCCTAGCGACCACAGTGGCCCGTCAAAGATGGCGAAAATTCGAAAAATGAAAAATCGAGAATGGTTTTCGCTCATCTATTTAACTACCACAACTTGATGGGCTGGTTCCACTAAAGAGTCAATTCATGCTCTCAAAACTTGCTATACAATGGTTTTCTGGTACGCCAGAATCATTCCCGCAGTCAGTTTTACCGTCAGGGACTCCATCTGAAAACATCTTGCTCTGTGCTGGTTCCACTTTGCCGTCTGGAGGGTCAAGTCGGAAACCGCTTCCTGGAGGTCCCCTTATAGGCTTTTTTACTGCAGCTCTCAAAGCTTTGTCTATAGGGGTTTTCTGGGTGGTGCCAGCTCATTTCCAGTATCCGTTTTGCCGTCCGTGCCTATTTTGCTGGGCTGGTTCCACTTTGCCGTTTGAAGGGTCAGTCGGGTGGGGGGGTCAAGTGGTCGAAAATAAAATTTTCAAGTGGTCAAATTTGGTACCAAATGAAAGCCCTAAACGAGCTGAGCAACTTTTGACCGCAAGACTTCATGCTCAAAGTGGCTGTAGAGTGCTGTGGTGGGGTGGGGACAGCCCTCCCGACAGCAAGGGTGGAACCAGCCCAGCAAAATGGGTGGGTCGGACGGCAAAACGGACACCGGAAATGAGCTGGGCGCATAAGAAAACCCCTATGGACAAAGTTTTGAGGCGCCTATGCACAGTCCTGGTGTTCTTGGAAGTCGGAACCGACTTGACCCTCCACGACAACAAAATTGGAACCAGCCCTTCAACATGGGTCCGACTGACAAATTTCTTACGGAAATCAATTCGCCGTGCCGGAAAACCTTTTGTATGAAAAATTGAGCTCTATGTTGAATACACAGCGAGAAATTTCGATTTTTTATTTCGAATTTTCACCATTTGACCGGCCTGTGGTCACATGGGAAGTCATAGAAAAACGGGCGCTATTTGGATTAGTTCAATATATCGTAGTTTTCTGAATATAAAAAATCGGCTCGCTCTTAACCGTTCGAGCTGCGCGACCACAAAAATAGTCACTTTTCGCTCTGAGCCGACTTTGCGCGATTCTTAAATGGCGCATGGGGTACTACCAGGGCCTATACCCCTTTAGGTCCGGCCTCCGCTGCGAATTACGTGAAGAGGCGGAAAGTCGGACAATAGACCATTAAATAGGAAAACCGGAAAAAACATCGCCGCCTGGCGGTCGGGCCGCAGCTTTTTAACGGAAAGTGATATATACGGGGCTGAAACTTCGCACACATCCTACAACTCGATGTGCTCTACAATTTGCGCATGAAATCTGCGCAGGATCTGCGCAGGATTTTGCGCGGCCTCTGTGCAGCATATTTACGGGTGTGTCTCAGGGACTTTTCACACATATTATAGGGGTCGCTGCCGCGACCACTATGGTAATAATAACTAGAAAGGGGCCTTTCGCATTATCCCACAGTGTCCGAAGTAGCAAGATTTGATGGATTGAGTTGAAGTTTGGTAGGGGTGGAATTTCTGACCTGATTTCAAAAATGCAAAAATTTTAAAATTAAAAATTTTTTAATTAAGTTGGAAAGGGATCAAAAACTTTTTGTCACCGATTTTTCTGGAAACGTACATACAGGGATACTCTGAACCGCTGAGCAAGAATCTGAAGTCCGTTTTTAAATTCTTTTTAAATTTCAATTCAATTCAATACAAGCCTGTACAAAAAGTTTAATTATGCAGCTAACCGTTGTCGAGCAATCTGAAAAAATTTCAATGTCGGGTTAAACTGACGCTAGCCGACCGGATATGGGTTAAATTTTAAATTTTTGCATTTTTGAGATTAGCAGGTCCGAAAACCTATCCTATCCCTACCAAATTTCAATTCAATCCGTCAAATCTTGCTTCTTCGGACACTGTAGGGAGTAAGAAGTGAGTAAGAAGATTCTTCTGGTTCACTGCAAAATTCTTCTAATTTTCAAGCCATAGTACGTATCGTTATCGCCAGTAGAAGAAAATGGAACGTCTAGAAGTGAGATTTATTAGTTTTGATGACAGATCGACTCTACTACATAGAAATTTCGAATTCTTTTGTTTTCTTTCAGTTCCAAGCTAATATTTGAACTTTCAGATTTTGACGGAGTTGTTATTAAAAGCATGTCCACTATTTTTATATATTTTTATATACTATTTTGCTCATTTCTAGAAATGAACAAGACGCTTGCCTATTTCTAGAAATGAGCAAAAATATTGCCGATTTCTAGAATTCAGCAAGGCTGTTGCCGATTTCTAGAAATGAGCAAAATTGCTTGCCGATTTCCAGAAATCGGCAATTTCGGGAATTAGGCACGACATATATACGTATATATACAAGCAATGATGGCAAGTATATATACAAGAAATAAAAATGCTCCTCTGGAGCATAAAAAAGTAATATGGGTGATGGTGAGGTTGTAAAATCAAAAAGAGGACTAGTCTTTAAAATGCTTAATATGGGGGCTAGGTTCAAAAATAGAAGAGGACTAGGTTGTGAGCGAATTAATATGGGCACAGCTACGCCGAACAGCCCAAATTCGCGGTTTATAAACGTAAATCATTATGCATATCCATTCCAAGCATACATTTAGTTTATAGTGCATAAACAATCTCTATTGCTACGTATATATACGTATATATGTATTCGAGGTAACGGAACTTTATTTTAGCAAAACTTTTTCTTTGAGAAACTCTTTATACTAACCAGTGCATTTTATCCATTTATATCTCAAGAATAATTTTAGGACTCTGATCTTCCATTCTCCTGCTTGAACCAATAGCTTTAGCATGATATCCTTAGATCTCATCTCGTTGCTTTCTGCAGTTCAACACGACCACATAATGATAATTTAAGTATATATCCCTAGTAAGTCTAACAGTGTATATATGCAAACAACTAAATATATTCAATGAGTATTCAACTTCTTAAATTTCTTATTACCGACTGACACTGCGATAGCTCTGTATGCGACAGAAGTTAAGACGAAGCGTGAAATCCCGCGAATATGGGTTATTCGGCGAAGCTGTGCCCATATTAATTCGCTCACAACCTAGTCCTCTTCTATTTTTGAACCTAGCCCCCATATTAAGCATTTTAAAGACTAGTCCTCTTTTGATTTTGCAACCTCACCATCACCCATATTACTTTTTTTATGCTCAGAGGAGCATTTTAGTTTCTTGATCCTTCTGTCATTTTAAAGGATCCCTTTCCAGCAGTGCGGTAATGGAGCTGCTAGGGAGTTTGAACAGTGCCGTAGGTAGAGCAGGAAAACTGATTATATCAATATATAGTACCACTGAATTCTCACCTCCGCCCTCAAGCGTTCGGCCGCTGCAACCTCTGTTTGTGGGTGGTATAAGGATAAAACTTTTTCGCCTCTCCAAACACCACTGGTCTATTGGGCCCATGAACCGTAGTGACCACTGGTCACTTCCCTCCGCTTCGGCACATGCCCATTGAAACGAGCACAGTCGATTCCCTATTAATGCCCCCAACCAAAACGCCGAAAAACGCAGTGTTAGGCCGTTTGACCATGGTCAATAGACCCCACAGACTGTAGTGACCAGTGGTCGCTTCCGTGGTTGCGTCGGCGATAAGCCCATTGAAACGAGCGTAGTCGATTTACTATATTGCCCACGATAATCATTAAAACGCCGAAAAAAAAACGCTGTTTAGAGTGAGTTTTCCCAATTTTGACCCTCAAGACGAGGAACCACAGGAGGCATGAAGCTGACTAACCAGTGGTCACTTCGGGCGGTATCGGCGAGTATGCTCATCGTTTTCCAGCGACCCGGACACTCTATACATGGGTACCACCACTCCAAGGCCGAAAAACGCCATTTTTAGTGACTTTGTAGGCCATTTCTAGTAAAAGTGGGACTTAACTTTTCGTGAAAACAGGGCCAAAAAATGCAAAGTTTGGTGCACCATCTCCTGAAAGCTTGGAGCAAAATTAAAAAATCCCCCTCGTTACTTTTTGCACCCCTGCTGGTAATTTTCAAAAAAAGATACTAGACCTCTCCAGCTTCTACCCAGTTCTAGAAAAGTGTGACCAAAATTTGCGAAAAATAGCGAAAGTCCGACATTGGGACCATGGCACAGAGCCAAAATAGGCCAGGTGCCAAAATGACCAAAAAATAGCAGCGGGGGGATCCTGTCTACCAACATATAATAGTAGTATGGTGCCAAAAATGCCCACATCGTTCCAACACTTCGCCGTAAAATGCATTTCCAATAAGCGTTATTCACCGAGAAAAAAACAAAACGCACCGTAACTATCGCCTAGTGCAAAAATTCGAAGTTTCGAATTCGAACCAAAAGTATGGTGGTACTTGTAGTACTACTCGAGTTGTTTACGATGGTAACCTTTTTACCACTCCCGGACTCTAATTAGCTGGCACCAGGCCAACACGGTCTCCAGGGGGCCGCGCAGACGCCTTTTTACCCATATTATGTAGGGGCGCTATCGCGCCCCTACATAATAACTCTTTGCACACAGTAAAAATTAGATCGATCCGATGCACCGTTGGGGAGGGGGAAACACGGGAAACGCCCACCTTGGAGAGAAAACCGACCCAATTTTTTGAAAATTTTTTTACCAACTCAACGGAAACAATTCGTGGCTAAAGTACGCCCCCCCCCGTAGAATAAGCCCAGACAAGACACTTCCATAACCTAAGAATTTCGAAATTTTGCGAAGCTTATTTTCAGAAAAGTGTATATATAGCCCAAGGGGAAAATCCACATTTTCGGATTTTGGCTAAAACTTTTCTGTTATAAGGGCTAGCTGAGAATATATACCATCGTACTTGGCGTGCTTAGAACTTTCTTTTAAAGTTAAACCCATTTTTACTTCTCAAGTTGTTCCGTTAGGCCGGCATAATGCAAAAAGTAGCGGGGGGAAACCCCAAATGGGGGAAAACAAACCCACCCACTAATCAAATTGCCCACATCTGACAGCATAGGATGGCGTAGTGTCCTCGATAATACAGTATATATACACTGTCATGACATTTGGCTCGGTCAAAATTAATGACACATAAACATAGGGCAATTTTTGAAAAGCCGTCATCAGTGAATTCTTATACAATTTTTAGACTCGACTTATGTAGTTGCGCTTTAGCTGAAAATCCATAAAACTAACGTAATTTCGCCTTTTTGCAGCTAATAGAAAAAAATAACAAAAAAACTATATATTTTCTAATTGTTTTCTACAACAGAAAACAAAAAGAAAACAATTAGAAAATAATTAGAAAACAAAATTTCAAAACTTTCTCATTGTTTTCTAGATTAGAAAACCATTAGAAAAAATTAGAAAACAATTAGAAAAATATATGTATATTAGAAAATAATTAGAAAACAATCAGAAAAAATAATTGTTTTCTAATTGTTTTCTAGAAATGGGCTTCGTGTGGGCATAGGTGTAACGGGGATTTGGGTTGGGGGGGCCCCCTCCCCCGGACTTTTGGGGGGCCCCCTTTTGGACCCCCCAAACCCCCCACGAGTCACGACCCCCCCCCCAATCCTCCCCCCAAAATTTTTCTATTTTTATTCCAAAAAACGCATTTTCAGCCATTGCTAATGCCGAAAAACATGAAATCATTAAGTAATTTTAACATTAGACAGTGTTTTTAAACTCGAAAACTTGATAGCCAACATGTTTCTGAGTCCACAATAAGGTCAATATTGAGTCTAGAAGTCCATAAAACCGCTATAAACGTGTATTTCTCGCGATAATAAACAGGTTAAGCCAAAAATTTAGACTTTTTTAAAAAATTTTGACAAATTTATTCCTAAAAAATGCCTCATTGTTTCAGCTCCAATTCATTCGCGCCTTCGGCGCGACTATCCCCCCCCCCCCCCCAGTTGGGGCCGGGACTCCCAAAATTTCTGGGGGGGGGGGTTTAAAAAATGGCTGGGGGGGGGTTACTGCACCCCCCCAATTACACCTATGGTTGGGGCGGCCCCCCCCCCCCCCAAAATTTTCGACTAGACTATTTACCTCCCAGATTTCTGGACTATCCCTCCAGGTGTGGCTGGCGAAAAAAGTGGGGGGTGGGGGTTTGAAAAAAAGTAGGGGTGGGGGGTTTGGCAAAAAGGAGAGGAGGGGGTCGAGAAGTCGATTTGGGGGGAGGGGTAAGAAACATTTTCGAGGGGGCTCATGAAAAGTAGTTTTTCGCTAAAAAACTGAAAATTTTTTCTCAATGTTGAGCTATTTTTAGCGATTTTTAAGGAATTAAACGAACTTTAGCAATTTTTCGCTAACTTTTTGAAAATTTTCGATATATTTTGGCTAAAACTTTGCAAAAATTTAGGTAGGGGGTTGACAATTATTAGGGGGGTCGGCCGAAGGCGATTTGGGGAGGGGTAGAAAAAATTTTCAGGGGGAGAGTCTGCGACCCCTCCATTTTGGGAGAGGGTCCCCCCCCACCCCCCCCTAACACACCTTATGTATCCCTCTCCTCTCCCCACTTTGGCTACCCCCCCCCCCCCCCGAACCCCCCCAAACGATTTTTGGACCCAAAAAGTTAGCTAAATTTGGTCGAAAAATGGGTCATTTTTTGAAAATTTTTTCTAAAATTTTGGCCTAAAATCGCTTTAAAACGGTGCAAAAACGCCTAAAACGTTAAGAACAAGCCTTATTAAATGAAAAAAAGGGCTAAATTAGCAGAAAATTTTGCATTTTTTGGCCATTTTTTTGAATTTTCTGAGGTCGAATTTTGGGGGGGGGGGGGTGTCGGGCATGGTGGACCACCTGTTTGGGTTGGGGGGGAGTAGAGTCTCAAATTTGGCTCTGGGGGACTACCGTTACAAATCCGAAATTTGGGGGGGGGACCCCAACCAAATTCAAGTTTTTTAGCTAAAAAATGTCTCCTTTTTCGATGCAGTACAGTAAACGTACTCAAAACGCTTCTGTCACAAGTTTTCGTATGCGAAAAAGAGGGCTTGAAAAAATTGACAAATTTGCACTAGAATAGCTAAATTAGCCCAGATTGTGGTTTGGTAATTGCGTATATTATCTTCAATTGCTAAAATAACCATCTTTAGCTGTTTATAGGTGATTTATAGTCATTTTTTCAAATTTTTCAAAAATTTTCAGAAGTTGCAAAAAAATTTTTTTCAAAAAATTTTGCATATTTTACTTGGTTTGGACCCAATTTTAGGGTGGAGGGAGGTTTGAACTTGGCTTGAGGGGAGTAGTTGAGGTCGGGTAGGGGTGGAGGGGGGTCTGGCCTCTCCGTGGGGGGGTCTGGGGGGGGTAAAACTGTAGCCTGGTACACCTATGGGTTCGGGGGGTACTCCCCATCACATTTCGGGGGTCGAACACCAAATTTCCGAAGTTTACCCCCCCCCAACCAAAATTTCCAGGGAAACTATGGGCCAGACCCCCCCTCCCCCCTACCCGACCTCAACTACTCCCCCCCAAGCCGAGCTCAAATCCCCCCCTAAAATTGGGTCCAAACCAGGTGCGAAAAATTTTTTGAAAAATTGTTTGCAATTTCTAAAAATTTTTGAAAAAAATTCGAAAAAATGGCTATATATAAATCACATATAAAGAGCTAGAGATGGTTATTTATAGCAATTAAAAGGTAATATACACAATTATAAACCACAATCTGGGCTAATTTAGGCATATTTTAGCTAGCACAAATTTGTCAATTTTCAAGCCCTATTTTCGCATACGAAAACTATCGACAGAAGCTTTTGAGTATGTTTTATGTACTGTACATCGAAAAAGGAGCATTTTTAGCCAAAAAACTTGGATACAGTTTAGGGGGTCCCCCCCCCCCAAATTTGGGTTTTTGGTGGGGTCCCCCGAGCCAAATTTAAACCTTCTACCCCCCCCCCCCCCCCCCACCCCAAACAGTGGTATAGCCATGGGGTGAAAAAAACCCACCCCCTTTTTTGGGGGAAAAAAACCCACCCGCCTCCTGGGTCACGGGTTGGAGCTAGAGCTCCAAAACATACCAGCAGAAAGTGCGACTCTTTCTAACCTATGTATGTATGCAAAGATCATGTCATTTGGTTCACTCTTGCTCATTTTATGACATTTTGAAAATGATACCTACTTTTTGGTCCAACCTTCCAAAAATTTGGCAAAAGTTTGGACCGATGTAACTTTTGACAGGGTTGGGCTAGAAAAGTTTTGCAAATATCTGCAATGATGGCAAGTCTTCCTCTTTGCACACAGCAAAAATTAGACCGATCCGATGCACCGTTAGACTGGCACATTGCCAAACGTGGCGGGGAAAAAAACCCACTTTGGGGGGAAAAACCCACCCAAATTTTTTTGAAAATTTTTTTACCAGCTCAACTGGGAAACAATTCGGGACTGTAGTACGATATTATCGAGGACGCTGCGTCACCCTATGCTGTCAGATTTGGACAATTTTGAATACTTGGGTAGCTAGAGGCATAAAACCCTAAAAGTGCAATTTCGCTGCTGGATGACCCAGCAGAGGTCTAATTGTGACTTTTAATAGCAAATTGTACGTAAAAAACCATTCTCTACACGTTAGAATAATAAGTATTATCAAATTACATCGTTTTTAGCATTTTTCAAAAATTGCCCTATGTTTATGTGTTAAACTTTATGAAACCTGTCCATTTGATGCTGCATTTTCAATGGCACATGAGATCTCAAAAAGCTACGTAGGTCGGGTTTTTTGACTCATACTAACTAAAAAAGAGTTGAATTTTACACAGGAAGTGTCAGAATCGCGCTACGACAATTTTTAGTACCTGTGAGGGGTGGGTTTATTTTCCCCCATTTGGGTTTTTTTCCCCCATTGGGTTTTTTTTCCCCCGCTACTTTTTGCATTATACCGGCCTAACGGTACAACCTAGAGAAGTGCAAATGGGCTTAAAGAAAGTTCTAAGTACGCCAAGTACGATGGTATATAGAGTTCTCAGCTAGCCCTTATAACAAAAAACTTCCAGCCAAAAGCCGAAAAAGTGGGGTTTTCCCCCCATGGCTATAACACCTATGCCCCCAGTTGGGGAAGGCCGGGGACCCCCAAAAATTTCTGGGGGGGGTTTGCATGGCTGGGGGGGGGGCCCTCCCCCTCAAACCCCCCACTTACACCTATGCCCCAACCCCCCCCCCCCCTGTGAAACTATGGCGCTGGGGGGTCCCTGTCCCTTCCCCATAGGTGTACCAGGCTACAGTTTGTCCCCTGAGACCCCCCACGGAGAGGACAGTTCCCCCTCCTTCCCCTACCCGACCTCAACTACTCCCTCCAAGCCGAGCTTCAAAATCCCCTCCCCCTAAAATTATGTCCAAACCAAGAAAAAATCCGAAACTTTTGAAAATTTTTTGCAACTTCCGAAAATTTTTGAAAAAATTCGAGAAAATGGTTATATATAAATCAGCTATAAACAGCTAAAGATGGTTATTTTTTGCAATTAAAAGGTATATAATATATATATGCAATTATAAACCACAGTCTGGGGTAATTTAGGCATATTTGTGAGTTTCAAGCCCTATTTTCGCATATGAAAACTATTGACAGAATTTGAGTATATATAGCAAGCTTAACAAAAAAAATCACCCGAAATTTTAACAAAAAAAAATCACCCCACCCTGACTCACAGGAAAGTCGCAGAGACCCAATTTTTTGCATGGTGATAGCCACACATCTCGACATTACAGCCTGTGGATTTGAGCCCCCAGGGCCCTCTCCATGCGTTCAGGGCAGACCTTTAAGTGAGGGTACCCAAAAAGTGACCTAAAAACGTTCATGACCTGAAGTTCGAATTTCGGCTGCTATTTACTAAGGGAAAACCCTAGGCAACCCATATTGTGCATGTGACATGTCCTGACTGTGGGCTATCGATACATATATCGAAGTTCCCAGTCGGACCTCTGAGCCGATCCTAGGGTGAGTGATTTTTTTTGTTAAAATTTTAACAAATAAAAAATCATTTTTTATGTTTCGTTGCTGAAGCCAGAACAGCAGGTAGAGCAAACTAACGTCAAAATCGAGCTCAGCGACCCCGAAAACCCTTATATACGTTGGTTTTGAGGTTGCCTGACACTTCTGGGAGTCCAACCTGGTAACCAGCCTCAGCCTGAACCGTCCGACGGTAAACGTGATTCGGGAAGTCAGTGGTAGACTACAGTTACCTAAAAACTAATGCCAGATTTGAATTTTTGTGCACTAGAAAACCCCCTAGGACACGTTTGTAGCTACTCTTTCTGACTGCCCAGTTGGTACCTGGAAGGGTCCGGAAGGGTCCGGCAGGGGGCACGTGACCGTGGGTCATATATATATATACGACCAAAATACGAAGTCCTGATTTTCTCTGCCAAAATGCCTGGAAATAGGTTATTATAATCACTCACAAACACGAAAAAACAACATTTTAGCCTTCTAAAACGGCATTTTATAGCCACCAGACTTCATACTAGACCCTGCCGGGGCCCATCAGTGACCACTAAGACTTCGGCGGGGTCAGTTGCCCGAGTTCGAACACTAGGTTGGTGGTTTGGGGTTCGAAATACGTTATTTAGTGCGCTCTATCAAAACAGAAAAAGTTGCTAGCTCTCACAGGGATCCGATCCGCCACTGATTTTTTGTGAACGGGTGATTTTTTTTTATTAAAAACTTTATCAAAAAAAAAATCAGTCATTTTCGTCTACTGCTACTTACTGGTAGTCCGTAGAGCAACGAAACTGGGGTGGTTTTAAAGCTTAGCCCAAGACCCATCCATGGGTCCTCAAAGTATATAATCGATTTGGTTTAGTTTTGCGAAAGTTCCAGCCAAAAAACCGAATTTTGATTTTTTTGTTAAGCTTGCTATACGTTTAATGTAGTGTACATCGAAAAATGAGCATTTGTAGCTAAAAAAACTTGGGTACAGTTTAGGGGGGTCCTCAGTAGCGGCGCCAGGATTTTTTGAAGGGGGGCCCGACCCAAAACTCCGGCGACCTTTTTTTGGGAAATCCAAAATGTTTGCCAAATTTTACCTTCATTTTCCAAAAATTTTCTCAAATTTTAGCATTTGCCGATTTTTGAAAAAATTTCTTAAAAACAGTCAAATTATATATAAACAGCTGAAAAAATTTTCAAGGGGGGGCTCGACACCCCAAAGGGAGGGGCCCAAATCGCAAAGGGGGGCCCGGGGCCCCCGGGCCTCCTCCCTGGCGCCGCCACTGGGGGTCCTCCCCCCAAATTTCGGATTTTGGTGGGATTCCCTAGCCAAATTTGTACCTTCTACTCCCCCCCCACCCAACCCAAACAGGTGGTACACCTATGCCCTCCCTCCAAATCCCCCAACTACACCTATGGGCAAACCTTTAAATATGTGTAGAAGCCGTGCTGACCTCAAGCACAGGGTTGGGCGAGACCGAGATTTTACCGAGACCGAGAACGAGACCGAGACCGAGACTGGCCAAGTCTCGGCTTTTGGGCGAGACCAAGACCGAGACTAGCAATTTTTAGCTTAAAATTAGTTTCAACCATTTTTTGAGGCTTAGATCTAGTATTAGGGGCTTTAGCACATAAACATATGGTTTCCGTACCTCGTTAGTTAATTTTCATAACATTGATTTAAAATTTTCGCCAAAATTGGATATTTTCAAAAAATTTCCGGTCTCGGTCCGAGACCGAGACTTTTGGGTGAGCGAGACCGAGACCGAGACTCCCACAAGCAGTCGAAAGTTCTGGTCCAAAAAAGAAACGGTGGGTTTCCCCCGCTTGACTATGTGTTCTAGGTCAGTTTTGGGCTGTCTTCGAGATAGGGTATTAAAATCCTGTATAGCTCATATATACAGGTAGCTCACACTGGGTTCCCGCACTGGAAGGTGGGTTTTTCCCGCATGACTATATGTTGTTCACACTTCGCCATGTTGTTCAATTTTACATTTGTACATGGATCTGACTGACTATGTAGCGTAGGTTTGAGGCTTTTAATATTTGTGCTGTTTAAGATTATATATATTTTTCGATATTTGGAATATTTGATGGGCCAGTGCGCCTGCTTTCGCTCTTCCGGAAGGAATCTTGATGCACCTTA